>CM053271.1:83312182-83482057 GCA_028583415.1 Protea cynaroides
TAATGTATATTATACATATTATTAGATTATATATTGCATTAGATATTAAATTATATTTTTATGGATTGAATATATGTATATATATTTATTGGAGGAGATAGCTAGCTAATGGTTCGGTTAGGCTAGGAAAGAGAGCCGAAAAAAGATTGAATAGAGATTGTGGAGAGGAAAAAAAAGTAAAAGAGAGAAGGGGGAGGGGACGTGAAAGAGAGAATCAGAGAGAGATTGAGGGGAATCCGAGAGATATTGGGAAGAAAAAAAAAAGAGAAAGAAAAAGAGAGAAAAGGAGGAGACGAGAAAAAGGAGAGGTGGACAGGTCGAGAAGAAAAGGAATGAAATTGAAGAAAGAAAGAAGAGGGAGAAGAAGGAAAGAAGAGGGAGAAAAAGGAAAGAAGAAATTGAGGAAAGAAACTGAAAAGGAAAGAAAAAGAGAGAAAGAGGAGGGGCGGATAGATGTAGGAAAGAGGAAGAAAACCAGAAATAAAAAGAGAGGTTGGAAGGAAATTGAAGGAGGTTTTTTTCGGTTTTGAGAGAATAGAGAGAGAGATTTAGAAAGAGGAGGACGGACAGAAGAAGAAGAAGCTGGTGAAAAGGAGAAGAGGCCGAAGAAGAAGAAAAGAGAAGTAGCAGATGTAAGCCCATACCCCGGTATATGTTTGTATTCTATTTTTTTTAAATTTTTTTTGCCATGATTGAATCCCAAGCAACCCTACATACAACTCCATGCCCTACCGTTTGCCTCCAAGCATCTCCCCACCTGTCAAGACCACCATCTAACCATCTCCTTCGGCCTACTACACCATGCGATGTTACCCAGCCGACCGAGCACTATTGCACCTAAGCTCAGCCACCCTGTTGCACCACACATACCTGGCCAACTCCACTTCATCCATCACCTGTAAAGCCTTATCACCACATCACCCCACTACCAATAACCGTGATCCCCCAATAGCTGTCATGGCCCTTGCTGCCACACTTCCCAATTCATCCCAACCCAGATTTCCCTCCACATTCATCAACACCTCGCCTACATTCACCACCTATGACACCTGTAACCTTTCGAACCCCACATCCCACATGATATACACCACAACAATTTCATAGATCACCACCATCCTCCATCTGCAATCACAACCTCCTGCTGAATCTGTTCACTTCACCTGGTCGACACTCTATTAACCCACCAATCAGATCAACACATCTTCAAAACCACTCCCATACACCTTCGATCTCAGCATCAAACCATTCCTACAACACCACTGATCTGTCATTTGATCAGCACCCCACCAAAGCCCACTACGGCTAGCCTACCACTTCCACCTCGATAAAACCCAACTTCTGCAAGATCCTCTTCCTTGACCTTCTGTCCTCCTTGCCACAAATCTCCAGCACCCGTGATGGACACCTAGCCTTCCACTTAACAATCCATATTCAAACCATTCCACTAACTGCCACCTGTACACCCAGTCATGCTGCCATAAACCACCCAAGAGCCACCTGCACATGCCCTCATCTCCCTCACATGTCTCCACTGTCCCTATCCCCAGTTATTCCTTGTAGCAACCAACCCGCTAACAACTGGCCAAGTCCTCATTAATAAAATCCAATTCTTGATCTGTCCTTGCATCAGTGATCCAATTACAGTCCTTTGATCTCCCCATCAATCCTCTGATCCCACATGCTTTAATTTAATGAGAAATCTTATCCGAATGTGTTTTAGTTTTTATGTTAAAAACTGATCAGAATGCTTGGGTTTCATGAGATAAAATTGATCCAAGTGTTTGAATTTGACGTGATAAAATTGATCCGAACAGTAATTTCATATGAGAAAAATTTGATCGGAACTCTTGAATTTCATGTGTTAAATTGATCCCATTGGCTTAAAATTTAAGGTAATTTGAATATGGACCATGGGATGTCAAATTTGATTTTTGAATGGTTAGATTATGATTTTGAGTGATCCAAACCATTGGATTTTCATTAAAAAATTGATTTTTAATGAATATGAATGGTTAGATTGTGTTGTTGAGTGATTTTAACCGTTGGATATTGATCATATGTGTTTTGAATGATTTTAGCCGTTGGATTACCTTTCTGAATGATAATTGAATTTGAACGGTTGTATTAAATTCACGAATATTTTTTAAGTGAATCTGAACCATCGATCATATTTGGATGCACATTGCTATATTTGGAATGCTATCACTGCTATATTTGGAATGCTTTCACATACCATATTTAATTTTTTGGAAAGATCAATAATTAGGGTAGAAAACCCTAAAAATGGAAAGAAAATAGCTATTAGGGTAGAAAACCCAAAAAATGGAATGAAAATAGCAATTAGGGTAGAAAACCCTAAAAATGGAAAGAAAACAATAATTAGGGAAAGTGAAACCCTAAAAATGGAAAAAATAATTAGGGCAAGATAAACCCTAGAATAAAGAGAATAATTAGGGTATGAAATCCTAAAAAAAATGAAAATCACAATAAAAAGGGATAGGAAACCCTAAAAACCTAAAAATGGAAACAACAAAAATAGTAAGAATTTATGTCTCATCCCTATATCCTATTGACAAAAATAGAAAGAATTTGGTACACATCGCAAACAAAAATGGTAGGAATTTAGGTCTCATCTCTAGATCCTATTGACAAAAATAGAAAGAATTTGGTACACATCCCAAATCTGAATGATAGAAATTCAGGTCTCATCCCTAGATCCTATTAACAAAAATGGTAGAAATTTGCTATACATTCCAAATTTAACTCTCACAATCTTTTCGAACTACGTCGTACCTGATTTCTAGGGCACACCCTAGAATACGTAGGCAATTTGAGAATCCCAAATACGGTACAAAACCACCCATCAACCATACATCCAGCATAAACTTCAACTTGAACAAAGAATCTAATTGAAGCACATGCATAAATCACTTCCATAATCTTTAATCACAAAACCCATTTCGAACTACATTTTGTACTTGATTTCTAGGATTGGAATACGTAGGCAATTTGAGATGTCTTACACGTCTCAGATTCAGTCCAAGACCGAACCAACTTTGGTCCGATTCACTGTATAATATTGTACATTACATTGCTTGTTTATTTGCTTTAAAACATGATTGGCTGAACCCTAGGTTAGAATAACTTAGCAACTTGGTTTAGGACATCCCCCATTAAACCCTAGTCATCCAGTTGAACAAGCACGATCAAAATTAGAGTTTAAGGAAAGTTTAGGAGGCCGATATTGATCGGACGGTTTGGGTGCCTAACACCTTCCCATAACCGTACCCTGAATATGTCACACCCCAATTCTGATCCAACCAGAATGGTGTGAGTGAACCGTCATTGAACCAACGGTTCACACTAGGATCTCAAATAGATCGTGTCCACTCATACAAACCATTGTACATAACCACAATCAGAATATAAATAGTACAGCGGAAGTTTTTAAATAAATGAACTGAGAATCTATTGATAAATTTAAATAAAATATCTAATTATTCAAAATCCAAACATAAACTAAATATCCTTACATCTCTTTAATCTAACTGAAAATAATTAAAATAAATAAAAATCCAATCAAAGGTACACGTAGAAGGAACACTCGCATGAAGCGTCATGCTCATCCTTTACTGCCTGTACGTCCAGGGCAGCAACGCCACCATACGCCGGAGCGTTCATATAGTCATCTACTGTGTAACCTGCATCAACATCTAAAAACAATGTACGTACAAAGGGTGAGCTCACAACTTAGCTCAGTAAGACAATCAAACAGTTTCACAATATTATGCATGAGTAACAATCATTTTATGTTGTGGTATGGTTTAAGTTTACAATGTGCTATAGAAAGGTTTGGTGGCCCCCGCACCTCTATACATGAGTGTATGGCACCGCACAGTAGATCACACTACCACCGACCCACATGCACCCATCATGGGATAGAGATAGAGCTAAGGTATACCCGTACTTCCCCTGATACTCCATCCATACCAGTACTTAAGCCCCTACTGGCCAGGGCTTGCAAATTGGGCTTGCAACTAACCAATCCTATATGTCATCAATGTAGGCTCTATTCCAGTACAGCCGTCTACGGCATAGAGATAGAGCTAGAGCATGCAGGCCAGGCTGGAGACCACAATACCTCACCTCCCCATAATACCCTATCCGTAACTAACATACTAGGATAGAACAATACGCTGGTAGACCCTATCCCAACATAACTCCCTATGGCATAGAGATAGAGCTTAAGCATCGTGGACAGGCCAGCGTCAACATCGGAGACCACAGTGTCACATCATCATGGCCAGGTCAACATCATCATCGGAGACCATCGTGCCACGACCTTCCCCTGATACCCCACCCTTACCAAGCATGTTAAAATAGAATACTACAAAGGTGCCAGAGTGAGGAATGATCCCAGGCCCCATGCCCTTCTCATTCCACACTCCAACAAAAACAACCACATGCCTAACAATCACATCAAAATATGCATGAACAATAATAATAACTGAAAATAAAAGATGGCATGTGAATATGCATAAACATCACATCATATATTCAGGGTCATTAACAAAGATTTATTGTCCATTAATTATTAGGGTTTAGGTCAGATTCCCTTACCTGATGCTCATTTGATTTCTTGCTCCACGATAAAAGATCCAAACAGAATATCACAAAGTCCTACAATATTATTAGGATTTCGTTAGAATAGTTTCTTAGGGTTTCACGTTGGTCGAAAAACCAACGAGGTTACAAAAATACACTCACAGAGCTGACCGGTGGCATGTACCGGTCACAGCTCTGTGGGGAAATCTGGCAACCGATACGGTCAGTCGGTCCCCACAGACCAGCCCCCCGGAAGGTACTGGTGGCAACATACCGGTCGCACAGGGTGCAACCGGTATAGTCGACCGGTATGTCTCCGGAAGACCATACTTTGGGTTTTCACTGCCGTTGATCATTCTCCATGGTTTCCAGGGTTCTCCTATCCATTCTAAGTCTGAGCTTTGAGTTAGAGTTCTCTCCAACTCATTCAACTCTAGTTTTGACGATAATCACCCTAGAACTCGAATCTAGGGTTTGACGGCAAATTAGGGTTTACTGTCCAATTAGGGCTTTAGATCAATACCTGCTTTGCATGGTATTGATCCAACCATACAACTATCCTAGAGTCATAGAGTAAGAAGAATGATTAAAACACTTACCATTGACTAGCGTAAGGTGAGCGTCATCGAACGGCAAGGGCGGCACTTCCTTCCTCTTCCTAGCTTCTTCTCTTTCTCCAACCTCCTTCTCCTTTTTAGGGTTTGTGAGGAATAATAGAAAGGATTTGAGGAGGTTTAGAGGTGTTTATATAGGCTAGGATTAGGGTTTAGTAACCCTATTAGGATTAGGAAGGTCCAGGTATTAGGGTTTACGAAAGTGGGATCCGTAGAGATCCAATTCCAGATCTCCATAGTCAACTACGCAGAGTTGACCGGTCGGCCGGTATGTAGACCGGTACCATCAATCGGTCAACATAAAATAATGATTATTTGACCGTCTTTGATCCAATTTCGTACTTGTTTGTCATCCGCTCGTCCCGTCTGGCCCGGTGATGATCGAAAGACCTGTTACAACATGAAATCAAGGTTTAGATCGGGTTCACGGAGTGCGGGTCTTACAACTCCCCCACCCTTAAAAGTAGTTTCATCCCTGAAATTTGCATGTAGGTCTCACAACTCCCCCACCCTTAAAAGAAATTTCGGCCTCAAAATTTGAATGTACCTTGATCGTCGAAAAGGTTAGGGTACTCCTTCCTCATCGCGCTCTCCTCCTCCCAAGTAATTTCTTTGACATCTTGGCTTCTTCAATGCACCTTCACATAATGGATATCCTTGCTTCGGAGTTGCTGTACCTTTCGGCTTGAGAGCATCACAAGTACCACTTCAAATGTTAAGTCCTCTGTCAAGTCTGGGGGGTCTGCTGTCAAGATGTGCGATGGATCCCTGACATACTTCTTCAATAATGATACATGGAACACATCATGAACGCTTGACATAGATGGTGGTAGAGCCAATTGATATGCTACATTACCATGTCTGGTCAATATCACGTTTGGTCCCACATACCTGGGGCATAGCTTCCCCTTCTTACCAAACCTTTTCAAACCTCGCACCGGTGATATCTTCAGGAATACCTTGTCACCCACTGTAAACTCCAGATCTCGACGGCGGTTATCCGCATAGTGCTTCTGTCGAACTTGAGCTGTCTTTACTCTCTCCTTGATTTGATCAATCACTCGATAACTTTCTTCAACAAACTCCGGTCCTACAATTCTTCTTTCTCCCACCTCGTTCCATAACAAAGGTGTTCGACACTTTTTCCCATAGAGTGCTTCATATGGAGCCATCTGAATTGTACCCTGATAGCTGTTGTTATAAGCAAACTCGATAAGTGATAACTTCTCGTCCCAAGCTCCCTTGAAATCTAATGCACAAGCTCGGAGCATATCTTCTAAAATTTGAATAGTCCTTTCTCACTACCTGTCTATCTGAGGGTGGAATGATGTACTAAACTTCAACTTGGTTCCCATAGCTTTCTGTAATCCTCCCCAGAACTTTGATGTAAAACGAGGGTCTCTGTCATATACTATACTTTCTGGAACGCCATGAAGTCTGACTATATTATCAACATATAACTTGGCCAGCTTGTCCATGGTATACTGAGGTCAAACCGCAATGAATCGAGCTGTCTTGGTGAGTCGATCGAAGATTACCCCAACTGCATCCACTGACCTTCGTGTCAAAGGTAGGCCAGTGACAAAATCCATAGTAATGCAATCCCACTTCCACACAGGCTCTGATAGTGGTTGCAACAACCTTGGGGTCTCTGGCTTTTTGCTTTAACTTGTTGACAATTCAGACATTGGAACACAAAACGAACTATATCCGCTTTCATACCCCTCCACCAATACAATCTTCTTAAATCATGGTACATTTTGGTACTTCCTGGATGTACCAAATATGGAGTGTAATGAGCTTCAGTCATAACTCGATCTCTGATATTGCAGTCTTCACTCTCAGGTATACATAACCGTCCACGATACCTGAGTACCTTGTCTGAATCCAAGGTAAAGTCAGGATTGCTCGTACCCTTCTCTAAGTCTTCTTGCATTGTCTTGAGATGTGGATCCTGTAGGATTGCTACCTTGACTTCATCAACTAGATCCGGTGAGATCTTCAAAGCTGCGAACATCATGGTGAACTTATGAATTAAGCCTTGCTCGACTGGATCTTCTGCAGTCTCTATTATATACTCTTCATTGCCTTCAGTTGAACTTGAGGTTGCAGCACATAATGCTGCATTTGTACTTGGTCCTGCCTCAGGTTTCGATGCCCACTTTCTGCTCAAGGCGCCAGCCACAACATTTGCTTTACCCGGATGATACTGGATGTCACAGTCATAATCTTTTAATAACTCCAGCCATCTCCTCTGTCTTATGTTCAGATCCTTCTGGGTGAAAAGATAGGTTAAGCTCTTGTGATCAGATTTAATTTAAAACTTTTCACCGTACAAGTAGTGTCTCCATGTTTTGATGGCATGTATAACCACTGCTAACTCCAAATCATGCGTTGGATAATTCTTCTCATGCTCTTTTAACTATCTTGATGCGTAAGAAATTACCTGTTCTCCTTGCACTAATACACACCCAAGACCCAACCCTAAAGCATCCGTATATAAGGTAAACGGTACGCTTGGTTCTGGGATGGTCAGGATAGGTGCAGAGACTAGTCTTGACTTCTGTTGAAACCCTGTCCTGACAGTGTGCTGTAAGTGTTGTCATTGTTGGCAACCTTAGCAGAAAAAATGATATGGAGGAGAGAGAGTATCTATAGGACTCTCTGTCAGTCAAGGTGACTGGGCTCATGCAGCAGCCGAATAGAATGAAGCCTAACTGATGAGAAAGTCCAGTTGAAGAAAAAAAAAGAAGAGAGAGAAAGAAGAGAGAGAAAATGGAGGAGAGAGAAAGAGGAGAGAGAATAGGTGGAGATCAGGTGGGTCCCACCTTGGGTGGCCAGGCCAGCATGGCAGCCAGCCCAGGCCAGCAGGGCAGATGCCCGCGGCACCAGGCCAGCAGGCCATGCCAGCATGCACGGCAAAAGGGGGGCCATGCACACAGCAAAGGCCATGCACACAGCAAGGGCCATGCCAGAGCGCACATGGAGGGAGCCATGCGCACAGCAAGCACAGCGCAAGCAGCACCCGCATGCCATGCCATGTCGCAAGCCAAGGCAGCAACCCCCGCAAGCAGCACCGCATGACACGATGCCGCGCACGTGCCGCAAGCCATCACAGGGCACTCGGCATGCGCATGACATGTTCGACGTTTTGCCCCAAAGAAAGGCCGACTCAAAACCTTACTGGAATTTTTGGGATATACAGGGCATTACCACACTTTGTGGAGGGGTATTTTGGTCAAAGAAAATGTGAAAGATTCCACCTCAATGGCTCAGATCAAGCCACGCAAGCTTGATTCGAGATCGCCACAAAGAGGCGGGATACTGTGCATCCCGCTGATCGCGTCAAGATGCTTGCGCGAGTCCTTTAATTGGCCGAAGGCAGCCTAATATGATGATCCGTGTCGCACCAAACTGAATCCAGGATCCAGTGTTGCAAGCGTATGGTGCGTCGGCGCCATGGGTTCCCATCTGACGGCTATCATCTGCGTCGAGTTCCGCTGACGTGATGAAGCCGATCCTAAGGCGCATATGAAATCCCACGTTTCTCTGATCAATCCAGAGGCCTGAAATCATTGATACCCTCTTCGCCAATCAGCGCTCGACAGAAGCATACAGCGGGTCAAAGGTGGACGCGCTATGGTGTGTCGCGGCGCACGAAATCAGGGAGAAAGATTCTATTTGGAATAATCTCATCCACCGAACTTCTTTTGATGATATCTCGGCCGTCCGATGTCAGATCGAGACCCATAATATATCAAATTGAAGGATTTTCGAAGCAGAAGAAGATTGGAAGCGGTTTGAGCTCGAGAAGAAGGCCTCTAATGGTGATTTTTGTGAGAACCCTCCATTGAAGCTTCTCCAAGAGAGAGAGACTCCTACTGGCAGTGTGAGGCCATGAAAGCTTCATTGAAGCTTGAAGAGAGTGTGTGGACCAGGTGTGTGTGTCCTATGGAATCAGTGTGTTGAAGAATGAGCTGTGGAGCCTGAGAGGAGGCCAAGATGCTTACACAAAGAGGCTTGCATCAGTAGTGAGCAAGACCTGGAGGTAAACTGGCACACAAATCCTATTTCTTCTATCAGTGCTATATGGGAAGGGTTTGTATGAATGTTTAATATATATATTGTGTAACCATGTCAAGTGGGTGCTTGACTGGAGTTGGGGTTGGTGCCTAGGACACAGTTGTAGCTGTAAATGCGGTTGATGTTGTAGCATCGGGGTTGTAGGTGCAACCATAGCATTACTGTTGAGTATTGGGTATATACGAAACCCTGGTTAGGGTATTGTCCCGTGGAGTAACCATCACAGTATGTGATTGGTGAACCACGTTATATCGTGTGTTCTGTGAATGTTGTATATGAGTGTGCATTAGAAGTCTGTGTACTGCAGGTCTGGATGTACATACTTGGCAGGCCAAGCCCCTGGTATGGATACCTATGGGTGTGTGGTTGGTGTGTGCCCGAAATGTGTTTAACAAATTGACTGTGAGAGAGTCTCAAGTAATCAGCTCAAGGCAGCATAGCCCAAATTGATCAACAGCTCTTGGTATCCCTTGCATAGCATCAGGCCATAACTGAATAGTGGAAAGGAATTTTTAGTGGTCACTGATTCAACCCCCCTCTCAGTGTTAACCTGGGACTAACAATTGGTATCAGAGCTGAGTTCCCAAGGGAAGAAAACTGACAACTTTGGGTACAGGGAGTGCATTAAGATTGAGTTATGGCTACAAATGAAGAACATCATGGGCACAGTAGAATTCCTATGTTTGATGGCTCCAACTACAGCATGTGAAAAGTCAGAATGGAGGCTTACTTGATTGCACACGGATATGGGGTATGGCTTGCAGTGAAGAATGGGTACAGGCACACAACTGAATATATCAGTGATACTGTTAAGATGAAGAAGAGAGAAAATGAAGCTAAGGCTGTCACAGCTCTTCTAGCTGCACTTACAAGTAATGAGCTCACTAGAGTAATCAGCTGTCCAACATCAAAGGAGATATGGGACAAGTTGCAGAGCGTACATGAAGGAGACAGCAAAATCAAGGAGGCTAAATTCCAGATACTGAGATCTCAATTTGAAAGCCTGAGAATGAGTGAAGGTGAGAAAATTGAGTTTTACCTGAACAGAGTAAACAAGATCACCAATGCAATCAGAGCATTGGGTGAAGAGTTGAAGGAGATTCATGTGGTCAAGAAGGTGTTGAGGACACTTCCAAAACTATATAATGCCAAGGTGTCTGCCCTTGAAGAAATTACCACTTTGGATACATTGACCACAGATGAACTACATGGTATCTTGACTACCTATGATATGAGAATGCTTGAGCTAGTGCCAGCCGAGAAGGAAGCCGCTTTTGAAGCCTTTAAAAAATTAAAAATGAAGGAACCAGTGGAAAGCTCAAAAGCTGATGCAGAGGAGGACACAGATGATGAACTTATAGCCTATCTGGCTAACAAACTCAAGAAGAGATCTGAGAAGTTCAAAAACAAGTCTTCAATGAGATGTTTCAACGGTGGTGGCTTAGGACACTTTTCCTCTAAGTTCCAGAAGAAGGGTAGAGTGTATGACTCTGATGAAGAAGAGTCTAAAGGAAGCCAAGAAAAGAAAGGAAAGAAGAAATTCATTCCAAGAAAGAGAAGTTATCTGTCAAAGCATGATGACCTCTCTGATGAGTCTGAAGATGAAAATGATGATGATATTCTCTTTATGGAAAGACTGGAAGAGACTCCTACAGGGAGTGATATAACAAAAAGGAAAGGTGATAGTGTCAAGAAAAGAATTGAAGAAGATGACAATCCAGATCTAGAAGCAGAGTTGCTTTCTGCACTCACAGAGCTCAAGTCAGAAAGAAAGAAGAACAAAAACTTGAATGAGCAACTCAACCAAGCAAAGGAGATAAATGCTGAAATTATGGAGACTCTCAAGAAAAGAAAAAATAATTACTGATGAGCTCGACAATGATCTTACACAAAAGACTTCTGAGTGTAAGAAGCTTGAGGAAGTAATTGTAAGACTTATGGAAGATCTGGCCAAGTCTACAAAGAAGAAAAATCATGCTGAAGCTACTACAAAAGTCCCTCATGTAACCATTCTAAAGTCAAAAGATAAGAATGTCAGGTTACAGGAAGATGAAGAAAGCAATAGTTCTGAAGATGAAGACAAGGAGGAAGACAACATCCTTGATGAGATTCTGAGTTACCAGAGATCCTCTCATATTAAATCTAGACTTGGATACACTGAGCAGCTATTTAAGGAGATAAGAGAAAAGGGATCTGCAAGTAATCCCATTATATTTGTGAAAGAAAAGGAGAAGGAACCACCAGCTATGAGAGCTACTAAAAGCAAGAATGATGAAGAGGGCTTCAAGATAGTTAGGCAAGGCAGTCAGAGAAAACAAAGTCAGCTCCAGAGGAATGGTCAGTTTTAGAGAAACAAGCAGGTACAGAGAATCAGATTCAGAGGATACTGTTATGGCTATAATGCCTATGGGCATAGAGTGATAGAATGTAGAAGAAAACAAAGACCTCTAGTGTTCATTGACAGAAACAGATTTGCTCCTCTTGCTGATGAGGGAGTAATATGCTATAGATGTGAAAGACTTGGGCATATAGCCAGAAACTGTAAAACAATTCTTCCATCTCAAAGGCAAGCTAAGAGAAAGGAAAAAAAAGATCCTCCAAGAAAACCAGTTCAGAGAAAAGAAGATAATGAAATGGTAAGAAATACAAGGAAGCCTATTGCAGTGAAAGACAAGGCTACATGGGTGGAAAAATCACAGAAGAAAAGGAACAATTCTTTGTTGGTGAAAGCAGCACTTAAAGAAAACAAAGGAAAACAATCTCCATGGATTCTTGATAGTGGATGGTCAACACACATGACTGGCAACAAAGAAAAATTCACAAGCTTCAATGCTGCAGAAGGAGGAACAGTGAAATTTGGGAATAATGAAGGTGCCAGAGTTGAAGGAAGAGGTTTAGTGAACTTTAACAATGGGAAGATAAAGTCCCACAATGTTTTGTATGTTAATGGGCTAAAACATAATCTACTCAGTGTGAGTCAGATATGTGATCAAGGACATGAGATCACTTTCAACAATGAAGGTTTTGTTGTTCACAGGGTTGGAACAGGAAAGGCAGTGGCTGCTGGTGAAAGAACAGATGGAAATCTGTATGTGTTGACAGATGCCATCAACAAGTGCATGATAACTCAAGAAGATGAAAATTGGTTGTGGCATAAAAGAATGTGACACATTCACTTCAAAAATCTGACTAAAATAAGCAAGGAGCAAGCAGTGAGAGATCTTCCCATCATAAAGACTCCAGAGAGCCATGTATGTGGTCCATGTCAGAAGGGTAAGCAGGAAAGAGCTACTTATAAATCAAAGGAGTACCATTCAAGTAAACCACTTGACTTGATACACACAGACTTGTGTAGACCTATGAGGACACATGCCATAGGAGGTGAGAGATATTTCATCTTGTTCAAAGATGAGTGTTCTAGAATGACCTGGGTGATGTTTCTGAAGGACAAGACTGAAGCTCTTGACAAGTTCAAGGCATTCAAAAAGAGAGTGGAAAATGAGACAGGAAACACAATTAAGTGTTTAAGGTTTGATCAAGGCAAAGAATTTACATGGAGTGAATTCTCAAACTTCTGCAGTGAAAGTAGAATCAGGATTCAACATTCAGCAGCAAGAACACCTCAGCAAAATGGAGTGGTTGAAAGAAAAAATAGAACAATGCAAGATATGGCTAGAACTATGATGGCAAAAACTAACACAGCAAAGCATTTCTGGAGAGAAGGTTTCTATACTGCAGTGCATATCACTAACAGATGTCTTCTTAGGCCTCATGAGAACAAAACACCCTATGAACTGTGGTTTGGGAAGAAAGCTACAGTGAAGTATCTCAGAGTCTTTGGTTCAAAGTGCTACGTCAAGCGAAAGGAAGAAAATCTTGGTAAATTTGATGACAGAGCTGATGAAGGCATATTCCTTGGGTATTCTTTCAAAAGTAAGGCATACAGGTGCTACAACATGAGGCTAGGAAAAATTGTTGAGAGCTCAGATGTGAAGATTGATGAGAATATAGGAAATCAAAAGGGGGCTGAACCAAAAGGGTCCATTATTGAAGAACTTGATGAAGATGACACTCTATCAGTCAACAAAGGGCAGCAGGATGAAGAAGAATCTGAAGTGCAAGAGATTCACATTGACATGCAGAAAGATGGTAGACCAAGAGACAACAGATGGTTGAAAATTCATCCTAATCATTAAGTGATAAGAGATCCAAATGCAGGCATACAAACCAGAAGGATGAAAGCTACCACTTATTCATTATTGTCTGAGATAGAGCCTAAAACTGTACATGAGGCTAGCAATGATGAATTTTGGTTGAATGCTATGAATGATGAGCTTGACCAAATTGAAAAGAACAACACTTGGGAGTTAGTTCCTAGACCAACAGATAAAAATGTGATTGGCACAAAGTGGGTTTTCAGGAACAAATTAAATGAAGAAGGCTAGGTTGTGAGAAACAAGGCCAGACTTGTATGCAAAGGATATGCTCAAGTAGAAGGAATTGATTTTGATGAGACTTTTGCACCTGTGGCAAGGCTGGAGTCTATCAGAATGTTCTTAGCATTAGCTGTACACAGAGGATTCAAGGTTTATCAAATGGATGAGAAATCTGCATTCCTGAATGGCGATCTAGAAGAGGAAGTGTACACAGAGCAACCTGAAGGATTCCAACTCAGTAATGATGAAGATAAGGTCTACAAATTAAAGAGGGCTCTATATGGGTTGAAGCAAGCCCCAAGAGCTTGGTATGAAAGGCTTGATACATATCTGCATAAGTTGGGTCTGCGAAGAGGAGTTGTAGACAACAACCTATATGTCATGACAGAAGACAGCAGTCAACTGGTAGTTGTGGTCTATGTAGATGACATCATCTTTGGGGGGCACTGTGAGAAGCTTTGCAAGCAGTTTGCTGAGAGGATGAGAACAGAGTTTGAGATGTCTATGCTTGGGGAGATGTCCTACTTTCTGGGACTGCAAATTCATCAAAGAGAAAATGGAATCTTCATCTCTCAAATGAAGTATACCAAGGAGATGTTGAAGAAATTTGTGATGGAGGACTGTAAACCAGTAGGGACACCAATGATAGTGAATATCAAGCTGAGTTCAGAAGATGATTCTCCAACAGTTGATCAGACCCTGTATAGGTCAATGATTGGAAGTCTGCTGTACTTGACAGCTTAAAGGCCTAATATTCTGCAAGCAGTATGCCTGGTGGCCAGATTTTAAGCTTGTCCAAAGGAGACTCATCTGATGACAGTGAAGAGAATACTCAGATATCTAAAAGGCGCAACAGACTATGGTTTGTGGTATCCAAAGATTGGAAGTTTCACTTTGATAGCATTTTCAGATGCAGACTAGGCTGGTAGCATTGATGACAGAAAGAGCACTAGTGGTGGTGCATTCATTTTGGGAGAGAGCTTAGTAGCATGGCACAACAAGAAACATGAGTCTGTCTCCTTATTTACAGCAGAGGCTGAGTATATTGCAGCAGCAGCTACATGCACTCAGGTAATCTGGATGAAAAGACAGATGTCAGACTTCAGTATTATCTGTGAAGAACCAGTGGTCATTAAATGTGATAACATGAGTGCCATCAACATATCCAAGAATCCTCTACAACACTCAAGGACCAAGCACATTGACATCAAATATCATTATTTGAAGGAGAAAGTGCTTGAAGGGGAAGCGAGATTGGACTTTGTTCCTACAACAGATCAAGTGGCAGACATCTTCACCAAGGCTCTTCCAAAAGACTCTTTTGAGAAACTCAGAGCTCAACTAGGAGTAGTGACTTTGAGCACATTGTAGATGGCACATGTGTAGGGGGAGTTGCTGACTTCATAGCATCATCTTTCATCTGTAGGATTGGAAAGATACGGTGGGTCCTCCTACAGGTGAGGCTATGTAGGGGGAGTTGATATGAAGGGGGAGCTCATTCCGCCTTTGGGACTTGTTGTCAAAGGGGGAGAAGATGGCAAGAAGGTTGTGTCACATTGAGAGAGTTACCACAAGAGGGGGAGGTTTGTTGAGGTTTGTTGCCAACAATTCCAAAGGGGGAGATTGTTGAAACCCTGTCCTGACAGTGTGCTGTAAGTGTTGTCATTGTTGGCAACCTTAGCAGAAAAAGTGATATAGAGGAGAGAGAGTATCTATAGGACTCTCTGTCAGTCAAGGTGACTGGGCTGATGCAGCAACCGAATAGAATGAAGCCTAGCTGATGAGAAAGTCCAGTTGAAGAGAAAGAAAAAAGAGAGAGAAAAAAGAGAGAGAATATGGAGGAGAGAGAAAGAAGAGAGAGAATAGGTGGGGATCAGGTGGGTCCCACCTGGGTGGCCAGGCCGGCATGCGGCCAGCCCGGGCCAAGGGCAGATGCCCGCGGCACCAGGCCAGCAGGCCATGCCAGCATGCACGGCAAAAGGGGGGGGGGGGCATGCACACAGCAAAGGCCATGCACACAGCAAGGGCCATGCCAACGTGCACATGGAGGGAGCCATGCGCGCAGCAAGCACAGCGCAAGCAGCACCCGCATGCCATGCCATGCCGCAAGCCAAGGCAGTAGCCCCCGCAAGCAGCACCGCATGACACGATGCTGCGCCCATGCCGTAAGCCATCACAGGGCACTCGGCATGCGCATGATATGTTCGACGTTTTGCCCCAAAAGGCCGACTCAAAACCTTACTGGAATTTTTGGGATATACAGGGCATTACCACACTTTGTAGAGGGGTATTTTGGTCAAAGAAAATGTGAAAGATTCCACCTCAACGGCTCAGATCAAGCCACGCAAGCTTGATTCGAGATCGGCGATCCTCAAAGAGGCGGGATACTGTGCATCCCGCTGATCACGTCAAGATGCTTGCGCGAGTCCTCTAATTGGCCGAAGGATATGATAATCCGCGTCACACCAAAGTGAATCCAGGATCCAGTGTTGCAAGCGTATGGTGCGTCGGTGCCATGGGTTCCCATCTGACGGCTATCATCTGCGTCGAGTTCCGCTAACATGATGAAGCCGATCCTAAGGCGCATATGAAATCCCACGTTTTTCTGATCGATCCAGAGGCCTGAAATCGTGGATACCCTCTCCACCAATCAGGGCTCGACAGCAGCGTACGGTGGGTCAGAGGCAGACGCGCTATGGTGCGTCACGACGCACGGAATCAGGGAGAAAGATTCCATTTGGAATAATCTCATCTACCGAACTTCTTTTGATGATATCTAGGCCGTCCGATGTCGGATCGAGGCCCAAAATATATCAAACTGAAGGATTTTTGAAACAGAGGAGATTGGCAGCGGTTTGAGCTCGAGCAGAAGGCCTCTAATGGCAATTTTTGTGCGAACCCTCCATTGAAGCTTCTCCAAGAGAGAGAGAGACTCTTACTGGCAGTGTAAGGCCATGAAAGCTTCGTTGAAGCTTGAAGAGAGTGTGGACCAGCTGTGTGTGTCCTATGGAGTCAGTGTGTTGAAGAATGAGTTGTGGAGCCTGAGAGGAGGCCAAGATTCTTACACAAAGAGGCTTGCATTAGTAGTGAGCAAGACCGGGAGGTAAACTCGCACACAAATCCTATTTCTTGTGTCAGTGCTATATGGGAAGGGTTTGTATGAATGTTTAATATATATATATTATGTAACCATGTCAAGTGGGTGCTTGACTGGAGTTGGGGTTGGTGCCTAGGACACAGTTGTAGCTGTGAATGCGGTTGATGTTGTAGCATCGGGGTTGTAGGTGCAACCGTAGCAATACTGTTGAGTATTTGGTATATACGAAACCCTGGTTAGGGTATTGCCCCGTGGAGTAGCCATCATAGTGTATGATTGGTGAACCACGTTATATCGTGTGTTCTGTGAATGTTGTATGTGAGTGTGCATTAGAAGTTTGTGTGCTGCAGGTCTGGGTGTACACACTTCGCAGGCCAAGCCCTTGGTATGGATACCTGTGGGTGTGTGGTTGGTGTGTGCATGAAATGTGTTTGATAGATTGATTGTGAGAGAGTCTCAAGTAATCAGCTCAAGGCAGCATAGCACAAATTGATCAACAGCTCTTGGCAGCCCTTGCATAGCATCAGGCCATAACTGAATAGTGGAAAGGAATTTTTAGTGGTCACTGATTCACCCCCCTCTCAGTGTCAACCTGGGACTAACAACTTCAATGTCTGAAAGCACTTCTCGCACTCATCTGTCCATATGAATTTCTCCCCCTTCTTGGTTAATCTGGTGAGTGGAACAGCGATCCTGGAGTAATCCTCTACGAATTTTCTATAATAACCAGCCAACCCAAGGAAACTACGAATCTCTGTAACAGATTTTGGTGCTTCCCATCCTACTATAGTAGCTATCTTACTTGGATCAACCTTGATACCGTCTCCAGATACTACATGGCCCAAGAAAGCCACTTCCTTCAGCCAAAACTTACACTTTTTGAACTTAGCATAAAGCTTCTCCTTTCTCAGCCGTTGTAGGGCTGCTCTCAAGTGTGTTGCATGAGTTTCTTCGTCCTTTGAGTAGACAATATGTCATCGATGAATACGATGACCGAAGTGTCCAACATGTCATGAAACACTCGGTTCATCAGTTCCATGAACGACGCTGGGGCATTGGTCAACCCGAACGACATAACTAGAAACTCATAATGCCCATACCTTGTCCTGAAAGCAGTCTTCGGAATATCTCCGACTTTTGATCTTCAGTTGGTGATACCCTGATCTGAGATCAATCTTCGAGAAAACCTTTGCACCCTGCAATTGATCGAACAGATCATCGATTCTAGGCAAAGGATACCGATTCTTGATCGTTAATTTGTTCAGCTCACGGTAGTCGATACATAGCCGTACACTTCCGTCCTTCTTTTGATCATTTGTTCAGTTCTGATACCAAGTTGTCACACCCCTAATTCTGATCCAACCAGAATGGTGTGAGTGAACCGTCATTGAACCAACGGTTCACACCAGGATCTCAAATAGATCGTGTCCACTTATACAAACCATTGTACATAACCACAATCAGAATATAAATAGTACAGCGGAAGTCTTTAAATAAATGAACTGAGTATCTATTGATAAATTTAAATAAAATATCTAATTATTCAAAATCTAAACATAAACTAAATATCCTTACATCTCTTTAATCTAACTGAAAATAATTAAAATAAATAAAAATCCAATCAAAGGTACACGCAGAAGGAACACTCGCATGAAGCGTCATGCTCGTCCTTTACTGCCTGTACGTCCAGGGCAGCAACGCCACCATACGCCGGAGCGTTCATATAGTCATCCACTGTGTAACCTGCATCAACATCTAAAAAAAATGTACGTACAAAGGGTGAGCTCACAACTTAGCTCAGTAAGACAATCAGACAGTTTCACAATATTATGCATGAGTAACAATCATTTTATGCTGTGGTCTGGTTTAAGTTTGCAATGTGCTCTAGAAAGGTTTGGTGGCCCCCGCACCTCTATACATGAGTGTGTGGCACCGTACAGTAGATCACACTACCACCGACCCACATGCACCCATCATGGGATAAAGATAGAGCTAAGGTATACCCGCACCTCCCCTAATACTCCATCCATACCAGTACTTAAGCCCCTACTGGCTAGGGCTTGCAACTAACCAATTCTATATGTCATCAATGTAGGCTCTATCCCAGTACAGCCGTCTACGGCATAGAGATAGAGCTAGAGCGTGTAGGCCGGGCTAGAGACCACAATACCTCACCTCCCCCTAATACCCTATCCGCAACTAACACACTAGGATACAACAATACGCTGGTAGACCCTATCCCAACATAACTCCCTACGGCATAGAGATAGAGCTTAAGCATCGTGGACAGGCCAGCGTCAACATCGGAGACCACAGTGTCACATCATCATGGCCAGGTCAACATTAACATCGGAGACCATCGTGCCACGACCTTCCCCTGATACCCCACCCTTACCAAGCATGTTAAAATAGAATACTACAAAGGTGCCAGAGTGAGGAATGATCCCAGGCCCCATGCCCTTCCCATTCCACACTCCAACGAAAACAACCACATGCCTAACAATCACATCCTATCATATGGAATATGCATGAACAATAATAATAACTGGAAATAAAAGATGGCATGTGAATATGCATAAACATCACATCATATATTCAGTGTCATTAACAAAGATTTACTGTCCATTAATTATTAGGGTTTAGGTCAGATTCCCTTACCTGATGCTCGTTTGATTGCTTGCTCCACGATACAAGATCCAAACAGAATATCACAAAGTCCTACAATATTATTAGGGTTTCATTAGAATAGTTTCTTAGGGTTTCACGTTGGTCAAAAAACCAACGAGGTTACAAAAATACATTCACAGAGCTGACCGGTGGCATGTACCGGTCACAGCTCTGTGGGAAAATCTGGCAACCGATACGGTCAGTCGGTCCCCACAGACCAGCCCCCCGAAAGGTACCGGTGGCAACATACCGGTCGCATAGGGTGCAACCGGTATAGTCGACCGGTATGTCTCCGGAAGACCATACTTTGGGTTTTCACTGCCGTCAATCATTCTCCATGGTTTCCAGGGTTTCTCCTATCCATTCTAAGTTTGAGCTTTGAGTTAGAGTTCTCTCCAACTCATTCAAATCTAGTTTTGACGATAATCACCCTAGAACTCGAATCTAGGGTTTGACGGCAAATTAGGGTTTAATGTCCAATTAGGGCTTTAAATCAATACCTGCTTTGCATGATATTGATCCACCATACAACTATCCTAGAGTCATAGAGTAAGAAGAATGATTAAAACACTTACCGTTGACTGGCGTAAGGTGAGCGTCATCTAACGGCAAGGGCGGCACTTCCTTCCTCTTCTTAGCTTCTTCTCCTTATCCAACCTCCTTCTCCTTTCTAGGGTTTGTGAGGAATAATGGAAAGGATTTGAGGAGGTTTAGAGGTGTTTATATAGGCTAGGATTAGGGTTTAGTAACCCTATTAGGATTAGGAAGGTCCAGGTATTAGGGTTTAGGAAAGTGGGACCCGTAGAGATCTAATTCTGGATCTCTGTAGTCAACTGCGCAGAGTTGACCTGTCGACCGGTATGTAGACCAGTACCATCGACCGGTCAACATAAAATAATGATTATTTGATCGTCTTTGATCCAATTTCGTACTTGTTTGTCATCCACTCGTCCCGTCTGGCCCGATGATGATCGGAAGACCTGTTACGACATGAAATCAAGGTTTAGATCGGGTTCACGGAGTGCGGGTCTTATAGAATACTTACCCGATCTCTTGCAGACCAAAGAACTGATACATTGGGTTATGAGTCAATAGAAGCCTTACCTTAGGGTGAGGCTACATTTTTAGAGGTCCTAGACCTTAATCTAGGTGGCGACTCCTACAGAATAATTGATCTTCATCAATACGGATACTTTCATCCCGAGGAGGATCATCGATTTCTCATTGTCCTCACAATATCCTGCGACCACACGTGCGGCCACACCCTCCCTGGAAACTTTTCGAGGGCATGTGGTCGGACATGTGTGTCTCGTGTGGTCGCACATCATACGACCACACATGCGACCACACGTGTGATGGTCGACTTTTTACTCTCAACTCTAATTCTTTCATGCTCAGATTCCTTGGCTTATCATTATGGTCCTTCATATGATTGTTCTATGGCTTAGAACTAGTATTTTATACAGTATCCCTTGTCTACATAATTTTCTCCCATGGATTCTCTTGAAATTTATCCATGGATTGATGATTTGGGTTTCACCTAAATCCTATCTCTTTCATGAACAATTCTAGGCTCTCAATTTAACATGGAGAATGTTTTCATACCTAAAGCTTGTTGAAGATTCAGAGTTTTCTCTGAATTTTCCTCCTCCTTAGTCTTCTTCTTCAATTCTCCTTCTCTTTCTTCTCTTCTCTTTCTCCTACTTTCAGTTTGAGTTCTAAAAGGGTGAAAGAGGCTAAGGGACATCCTATTTATGGAGGAAAATCCTCCATAATAGGCCCTACTGAGTTTAGGAAAGAACCCCCTTCGGATTAGGAAGGTTTTTTAAATTCGATTCTGTCTGGAATCCATGTGGTCGGAAGTGGGGTAGTAGAACCCGTCGACCACACCTTCTGAAACATGCGATCACACGACCAAAATTCTTGTGGTTGCACTATTTTGAGGTGTGGTCAATCACACCTGTTTAGGTATGCGACCACAAGCTCATAATTGACTGTTTTTGGGTTAAATTTCATACCTGGTCTTGTGGTTTCTTCATGTACTTGGTCCACTTGGCCCAACCATGATAGGAAGACCTGATACAAGGTGGTAAGACCGGTTAGTTTGGTACGGGTCTTACAACTCCCCCCCTCTTATTAGAAATTTCATCCTCGAAATTTGCACATACCTTTCGAGTCGAAAAGGTGAGGATATTGCTTTTGCATAGCATTCTCTTCTTCCCATATAATTTCTTCTATATCTTGGTTCCTCCAAGTAACGTTAACATAATAAATATCACGATTGCGTAAACGTTGAACCTTTCAGCTGGTGATTTCAGTTGGTGCTACTTTGAATGTCAAATCATAAGTTAGACCCGGTAGATCCGCTATTATACCGTGTGTTGGATCTCTGACGTATTTCTTCAGTAATGAGATATGAAATACATTATGCACACTTGACATAGATGGGGGTAGTGCCAACTGATACGCCACTTTCTCACATTTAGCGAGAATCTCATATGGCCCAACATATCTCGGACTTAGCTTCCCTTTCTGTCCGAATCATTTTAAGCCTCGCATATGTGGTACTTTCAAGAATACCTTATCACCTACAATGAGTTCAAGGTCTCGACATCGAGTATCTGCATATTGTTTCTAACAATTCTGAGCTGTTCAAACTCTTTCCTTGATAATATCGACTACTCGACAAGTCTCTTCAATAAATTCTGGTCCAACGATACTCCGTTCACCAACTTCATTCCAAAATAAAGGAGTTCGACACTTCCTACTATACAGTGCTTCATAGGGAGACATCTGTATAGTAGCCTGATAGCTGTTGTTATAGGCAAACTTGATCAATGGTAGTTTCTCATCCCATGATCCCTTGAAATCAATAACACAGGCTCAAAGCATGTCTTCTAAAATTTGAATGGTACGCTCTGACTGTCCGTCTGTCTGAGGATGGAATGCAGTACTAAATTTCAACGTTGTACCCATAGCCTTCTGTAATCCTTCCCAAAACTTTGAGGTAAAGCGTGGGTCTCTATCGGACATAATGCTTTTAGGTACACCATGTAATCTAACAATATTATCCACATATAGCTTGGCTAACCTCTCTAGGGTATACTGAGGTCGTATAGCTGTGAAGCGAGCTGTCTTAGTTAGACGATCTACAATCACCCAGACCGCGTCAACTACTCGGGGAGTCAATGGTAACCCGGTGACGAAGTCCATAGTGATGCAGTCCCATTTCCATGCTGGTTCTGGCAGTGGTTGCAACAATCCTGCAGGTCTTTTCCGTTCAGCCTTTATCCTCTGACAATTTAGGCATTGAGACACAAATTTAGCTACATCTGCTTTCATTCCTCTCCACCAATATAATTTCTTCAAATCATGATATATCTTTGTACTTCCAGGATGTACCGAATAACCGGTGGTGTGAGCTTCCTTCATTAGTCTGTGTCTAATGTCCAAGTTTTCCGTTTCAAGAACACATACTCTTCCTTTGTTCTTTAGTACCTTTTCAATGTCCAAGCTGAACTCAGGGATAGTCCTACCTTTTTCGATGTCTTCTTGCACCGTTCTCAGATATGGGTCTGATTTAATAGCGGCTTTTACTTCATCTAATATATCAGGTACAATCTTTAATGTTGCAAACATATTTAAAAACCGATGAATAAACCCTTGGTTGGTTGATCCACCCGGTGCATCTATCACGAACTTTTCATTACCATGATGGAATACTTTCCCTGTAACACACATTGCCGCAGTCATGTTAACCTCTCCTTGGGATTTTATCATGCTTTTCTGCTTAGTGCATCATCAACTACATTAGCTTTCCGTGGATGATACTAAATATCACAATCATAATCCTTTAATAATTCCATACATCTTCTTTGTCTCATGTTCAACTCCTTTTGATTAAAAAGATAAGTGAGACTCTTGTGATCTGATTTAATCTGAAATTTCTCTCTATACAAATAATGTCTCCATATCTTGACAGTTTGTATTACCGCTGCTAATTCCAAGTAATGAGTAGGATAGTTCTTCTCATGTGTTTCCAGTTGTCTTGACGCATACACAACTACTTATTCTCCTTGCATAAGTACACATCCTAAACCCAACCCAGACGCATCAGTGTACAAGGTAAATGGTTGTCCTGAAATAGGAATAGTCAAGATGGGAGCAGATATCAATCTAGCTTTCAATGTTTGAAAACCTTCTTCACATTTCGGTCCAAACAAACTCTTCTCCTTTCTTAGTCAAACTGGTGAGAGGTAGGGAAATTCTAGAGTAATCTTCTATGAATCGTCGATAATACACAGCCACACCTAGGAAACTTCTGATCTCTGCAATACTCTTAGGTGCTTCCCACTTCACAATGGCTTCAATCTTGCTAGGATCCACTTTAATTCCCTCAGCGGATACAACATGGCCTAGGAAAGTGACCTCATTTAGCCAAAACTCGCACTTTGTAAATTTGGCGTAAAGCTTCTCTTTTCTTAGTCGCTGTAGAGCAGCTCTTAGATTCATGACATGAGTTTCCTCATCCTTGGAGTAGACCAATATATCATCAATAAACACAATGATTGACGTATCCAACATATCATGGAATACCTGATTCATGAGTTCCATAAAAGTTGTGGGTGCGTTAATCAATCCAAAAGACATGACTGAAAATTCATAATGTCCATATCTTGTTCTGAATGCTATCTTTGGAATATCACCTTCCTTAATCTTCAGCTGATGATATCCTGACCAAAGATCAATCTTGGAGAACACCTTGGTACCTTGCAACTGATCAAACAAGTCATCGATCCGAGGCAATGGGTACCGATCCTTGATTGTAAGCTTATTCAATTCACGATAGTTTATACACAGACGAACACTACCGTCCTTCTTCTTTACTGGCGCTCCCCATGGTGATATGCTGGGTCTGATATAACCCTTGTCTAGTAATTCCTGTAACTGTACCTTCAGTTCCTTCAGTTTAGTAGGAGCCATTCGATAGGGTGCTATAGATACTGGTACAGCTCCGGGTATAAGATCTATAACGAACACTGTCGCTCGATCAGGTGGTAGTCCTAGTAGTTCCTCAGGAAATACATCTAGAAAGTCAGGCACAACATCAATATCTTCCATTCGTGGTACTTCCATGGTGAGATCAACCACGGATACTAGATACCCAACTCTTCTTTTCTCGAGGAATTTTCTAGCCTTTAATGCAGAGATGATAAGTTTTCATTTACGGGGAAGTTTGGTTCTGGCAAAACTAAACTCTGCTTTTTCCTTGTCTTTAAATGTTAGTTTCTTTTCTACACATAATAGGTTTGCAGCATGCCGAGCTAACCAATCCATTCCCAAGATAACGTCAAAGTCTGCCATCTAAAGTTGAATTAAGGTTGCATCCAAAATCTTCTAGCCGATAAAAACTGGACATGGTTCCATAACCTTTTTCTAGTTCTACTTCTAATCCCATAGGCGATCGTACAAGAAATTTGTAGTCTAAAGATCTGAGGGGTAGATTTTGTAAGACCCGTATCAAACTAACCCGGTCTTACCACCTTGAACCAGGTCTACCCATCATGGTCGAGCCAAATGGATCAAGTGCTTGAAGGAGATAACGATCCCAGGTATTAAACTGACCCAAAAACACAAAAATAAGGGGGAGGGTCGCATACCCAGCAAGGCAGGGTCGGACCCCCCCAAGACAAAAAGTCAGACCCTGAGTTTCTAACTGGGGGTCGGATAATTTAGAACCAGGGGTTGACGGGATCTCCGACCCCCTCATCGACCCCCAGTCTGCCGACAGAAATCGTGAATTAAGAACTTTCCAAATTTCAATGGGATTCTTTCCTAATCTCATTGGGACTTATTTTGGAAGTTTCTACTCTATAAATAGGATGTCCCTAAGCCTCTTTCACTCATTTTAAAACCCTAATTGGATTAAGAGAAAGAGAGGAAAAGGAGGAGAGAAAGAAGAGAAGGAAAGTGGAGAAGAAGATCAAAGAGAAGGCTTTAGAGAAACAAGCCAAATTCTCAGGTATGGATACTATCTCCATGTAATTCTAAAGACCTTAGAATAGATAGTGAAGAGGGTATGATCTAGGAGAAACCCAAATCATCCATCCATGGTTAGGTTTCAATGGAAAACCGTGGGGGAGATCATTAAAAACCATGTAGGTGAATAAACTATGGTTCTAAGCCATAGAACATGTATGTCATGGATTGTAGAAACAAGCCATAGGACCCAAACACGAAGGAATGGACTGTAGGATGAAAATTTTGACTAAACCCACGGGGGGTCGCACGGGGGGTCGACGGCCAATCGACCCTACCAGACCCTAACATCGACCCCCAGTGTTCGGGAAGTCCAGACTGTGGGTGGTCGCATCTAGGGTCGATGGAAGGTCCGACCCTGGCATCGACCCCCAGTTAACAGTAGGCTTTTTAAAATCAGAATTAATTCTAATTAAATTCTATCGACTTGATTAGGTCTTCTAGTGATATAATATTGATATTTAGTTGATTCTTAAAGCTTGAGAGAGGATCTACAATCAAGCAAAGGTGACGAAACAAGACCTAAACTAATTGGTTAATAATAAACTATTTTTATTCTTGATTCCAATGCCATGATTGATTCTATGCGTGTATGCTTGTATGTGCATTCAACCTGTCATCCAATATTTCTATTATTACTGTTCATGCATATTTAGTTTATTGTTTATAACATGATGATGATGATGATGATAGGAATAGACATGTGAATGTATGTGTGTGGTTAGTGTGCTTGATGCGAGCGAGTATCAGGGGGGTGTCATAGGCCGGGCCTCAGCACTCTCGAACTCAAGTCTTGTCCACTAACATCGTCGTATCACCATTACCTTAGCAGAGCTATTATGTCGTAGTGTATGAGGGGAGGTGGTCTCGGACCATGTAGTCTCTGACTCTACCGGGGGGCCTTAGCCCTATCTCTATGGACGTATTAAGGGATGCTGGGGTGAGGCCTTGGATACACTGATTGACATTAGGATTGGTTAGTTGCGAGCCCAGTTTGCAAGCCCTCGCCAGCAGGGGCTTACGTGTTGGTATGGGTAGAGTATCAGGGGAAGTGTCATAGGCCGGGCCTCAGCACTTTAGCTCTATCTCTATTCCATTGTAGGGTGGATGGGGACGACAATAAACGTTAACCTTTGGGCGGGCTTCCACACCCTGTGCATAGAGGCGAGGCAGCCATCGAACCTTTCTATAGTGCATTGCAAACTTATTTACCAGACCACAGATATGAATTGATTGCATGCATATGTTTGTTGCATTGTTTTGTTTGCTCACTGAGCCATGATGTGTGCTCACCCTCTCGACGTCGAATATTTTTAGTTGATGATCCAGGTACTATGGTTGAAGATTATTTGAGTGCTCCGGTGTACGCATGTGTTGCTGCAATGGAAACCGATGACTTAGTGGATATGCATGATCCCTTATGCGAGTGCAACTCATGAGTATTCGATTAGATTTTGTTTGAATTTATTAAAGGAATGTAATTGATATTTTATTTATTTATGTCTCAGTTGATACAACAATAACTTGATATTTTATTTATGATTATCACAGTTAGATTTCTCAGTTCATTTATTATTAAGACTTCCGCTATTGTGTATTTATTCTGATTATGGTTGTGGATGTGTATGGTTTTATTTTTAATGGACACAGCCTATTAGAGATCCTGGTTGAACCGTTGGTTTATTAGCGGTTCATCACACCATTCTGAATAGTACGGAATTGGGGTGTGACAGATTTAGCTTCTTTCCAAATGACACAGATATAAAAGAATGAGTAGCTCCAGAATCAAAGAGTACTCTGGCAGGTATGCCATTAATAGGTACGATACCTGTAATTTGTTTTAATTTAGTCTACATGCTCACATAGGGTAATACAAAATCAAAGGTTCAGGTCATACCTGTGACCACATCAGGCGATGCGACAACATCCTCTGATGTAACTGCATAAACCTTTCCTTGCTATAGCTGCTTTCTGTGCTTAGGACATTCCCTTGAATAATGTCCCATTTGATTACAATTATAGCATTTTACTCCTTCACTATTTTGCTTCTGTTGAGGTTGGACTGTTGGAGTAGTCTTGGCTGCAGCATTAAAGCCTTGAGTACGGAAGGGTTTAAATGTCTTTGTGTTCCCTCCGTTATATGAATTTCCATTTGGCATTTTGATACCTCTATTCTGAGCAAAGTAGCTCTCCCTCTGGCTCGATTCTAGCACTCGAGCAATCTGTACGGCTTCATTATAAACTTTCTTTTCTAGCCTCAAAACATGCTCCCGAATGCTTCCCCTAAGTCCCATGACGAACCTTCAGGTTTTAGTATTTTCCTCCTGCATGCTAGAGGGAGCAAAGAAAAATAGCTCTTCATAACGTTGTTGATATGCATCTATAGTCATCTGTCCCTGATACAAACTCAAGAACTCTCTTTCCATAGCGTTTCTGAAACTTCTGGAAAAATATTTCTCGAAAGAATGCCTCTTTATAGATAGCCCAGGTCAATTGGGCGTGCTTGGTTAACAGATAACTCCGAGTAGACTTCCACCAGTGGTGTGCATCACCTTTCAACATAAATGTTGCACACAGTACTTTTTCCTCCTCATTAACAGTCATCATCATGAAATTCCTTTCCATTTCATTGATCTAGTGAGCTGACCACAAAGGATCCGCTGGCTTGCCATAATATTCCTTAGGCTTATTTAGAAAACGCTCGATCAGTCGAGAATGGTCCATATGATACTGAGCATAGGCCCCATATATAGGTGGTTGATACTGGTAACTGCCTTGGGCTACCTCAGGGTTTTGTACTGGAACTTGTACAATTGGTGTTTGAGGTGCTTGAGGTTCCATGTTGCTACCCCCTGGTACGGTGCTAGCTTGTCTGGCTGGTATATGTGTAGTATGTGCAGCTGGAAAAGCCATTCCCATAGCAGCTTGCATATTGGCTTGCACCTACTGTATTTGCTGTAGCTGCTGTGCTAGGTTCATTACCGCGGTATCCAAATCTGTAGGTGGGACTAACAAATTTGTAGGACTAGCCTGGTCGTTAGCTCCTGGTGGTACCACATTATGATTCTCTTGTCTTTTAGGGTTTCCATGGCTATTTTCCTCCACAAGTGGTGGTAGTGGAATTAGGTTACGTCCTCGCCTGGTTACTTTTCGCCCAGCCATTTCCTATTTCCGATGGTGGTAGTGTCTGAAAAATCACAGAACATGTGAGGTAATCATAATATACACCATTCCCATGTCAAAATCTAATTAATCAATGTAAAATTCCAATTTTCCAAGTCATATAGTCAAAATACTGTATTTTCCATCGTGTGGTCGATGGTGGGGTCGCAATATGTCCGACCACAGGGTATGCGACCTCACAAAACCTTGTCAGCTCACCGAGAGCCTGTGGTCGATCGTGTGGTCGCAATATGTGCGACCACAGGGTCCGACCACATGAAGTCTATCAGCTCACCGAGAGCCTGTAGTCGATCATGGGGTCGGTCGTGTGGACGCATATTTGGTCGAATTTTGCGACCACACGACCCCAAATCAGGTTTTTACACTTGATTTTTGGAGTCATTTCCCACTTTCTCTTTTGCTTTCAACTCAACTCGCTTCCACTGAGTTGCTACAGTGTTGACCACTCGTGTTTGGTGATTCTTTCTTCCATTCACGACCTCCGCTCCGTTCCTTCATGTATGTTTTCTACCGGTCCTCATTTTTAAGCTTTCAAAACTAGGTTTTTCTCCATTTATAGCGTTTTCCTTAAATTAAAATTTTTATAACTGTAAAAATTTGATTTTTATTGGGGGCTTTTGCTATTGGCCACCAAATGAAAGCCCTCAAGAAAATTTGAGTTTCATCGGTTAGTTTATGAGAAATTTGAAAATTTCCATTTTTGACCTAATTTTTGGGATTTTTCTAAATTGTTGAAATTTCTTCAAATTCGATCTTCCTAGCTTAAATTTCCAATGTATGAGCCTTGCAGGATGGTTTGGAACATATGTAAGTCCTCCTGCCCAACGGTTTGGGTGAAAAGTGAGGCTTTTGGCCAAATCATGCCGTTATAATGCCAAAATTTTTAGTTTTTCTCTATAACTAATATTTTGCTTATCTATCTGTGTCTTTGCAGATAGCATGGCTCGCACCAAGGTTCCCAGAGTTCATGATCCTATTCGTTTCCGGTCTAATGAAGCAGAGGCTCAGTATGCTCGTTATGAGCGTAAAAAGGTGGAAGGGGGTCGTTGTATAAACCTGGCTAATTTAGCCTTGTTTAATGTGGAGGGTGCCTTTGGTGATATGGGTTTATCTCCCTGTGATATTATATGAGGGTTGCACCTGTCCTATACTGGTGAAGTAGTTTTATTTCAATCTTCAGGTAGTGGGTGATCCAAATGATATAGACAGCGGTAGGGAGCTCAGGATCACCAGTTATGTTAAAGGGGTGGAGATCTCCTTTAACTGCCAGGAGTTAGCTGATCTCCTGGGTATATCAAACGATGACCCCTTAGTATACTGTGCACCTAAGGAACCCCAGTTCCTATATTTGATGATGCATGTAGAGATTGACCGCCAACTTCTTAGGGATGATCGTGGGAGATGAAGGCAATCAACCTACGATCGGAACCTCGGGTGTACTGCAAGATTATTCAGCACAACCTGATTCCTCAGAGTGGCCACTATGAGAAGATTTCCCAGTTGACCCTGTATCTCTTGTACTGCATCTGCACTAGGCAGCTCGTCTGCCTCCCGTACATTATTATCAGGTCGATGCGCCGTGTTGCGATGCCTGGTCAGATGGGCAATTTGCCCTATGGGAGTTTGATCACTACCCTGCTCACTCGCCTGCATGTCGATTTAGTTGATGAGAGGTTTCATGAGGATACCTTCTCGTCTGACCTTGACTGGGAGGCCATCTGCAAGATGGGGATGCGAGATGCGCAAGTCAGTGAGGAGGAGAGGAACGCTATGGTGTGTCCCCGTACTCGGGTAGAGATAGCAGACGCTGAGGCGCAGCAACAGCAGCAGCAGGGGTCCATGGGGGTGATGCTGAGGATGATGATCGTATGTTCATGGATGTAAACGCCATATCTCCTCCATCACCACTGCATTCCATTGGAGCTGGCCCTTCTCGGGTTCCTTCATACTCAACTAGTCATTCGCACCCACTATCTGATGACGTGATGGGGCTGCTACGTGAGATTCGAGAGGCCCAGCGTGCGACTGATCAACGGGTGGCCGATCTGGCAGCTAGTCTCCAGGTGACCCAGACTTAGGTAGCTTGGCTTACGATGGTGTATTCTGAGGATTATGATCGAGATCGTGAGGCACCTCCTCCTCCAGCACCTCCAGCTCCATGATGCATATTTTCCTTTTTCCTTGTACTACAGAGTAACTGTCTGGATTGTGGACTGTACTCTGATTTGGATATATAAATATATATATTGATTTTTATTCGATGTGTACATGAAACTTGTTTCTCATCTTAATAGTACATTATTCTCTTTCTTAATTTTTGTTTCATACAACTCAGGTGCTTATGGTGTGTTCTTATTAAAGCTTTTAAATTTTATCCTAACTCAGTTCACAAACTCTTGTGGAAGTATACATGTTTAATTGACAGAGCTCAAGAGCTCTGATACCAAGTTGTCACACCCCAATTCTGAACCAACTAGAATGGTGTGATGAACTGTCTATGATCCAACGGTTCAACCAGGATCTCGAATAGGCCGTGTCCCTTTGTTTAAACCATATACATCCACAACCATAATCAGAGTAAATAAACAATAACGAAAGTCTTTAATATTAATGAACTAAGCATCTAACAATGATAACATAAATAAAGTATCCAATTATCTCTAAAAGACTAAGACATAAAATAAAATAAATTAATCAATTACATCTTCTAAATAATCCAATAAATAATTTAATCAAAGACGCATGATTTGCACTCACATGACGAATCATGCGACTCCATCATAGCTTCTGCATCCATCGTCGCAACATGCCCGTACATTGGAGCATTCATATAATCTTCTACTATAAGACCTGCATCATCAACTAAAAATATTCAACGTTGAAAGGGTGAGCACACATCATGGCTCAGTGAGCATACAAACTAATACAACAAACATATGCATGCATTCAATTCATATCTTTGGTCTGGTTCATAAGTTTGCAATGTGTAATAGAAAGGATAGGTGGCCGCTGCACCTCTATACACGAGTGTGTGAAGCCGTCTAATGGATCAAACACCATTGCAGTCCCACATGCACCCATCATGGAATAGAGATAAAGCTAAATTGCTCGGATCAAACACCGCATGACACTTCCCCTGATGCCCTACCCATACCAACACGTAAGCCCCTATCGGTGAGGGCTTACAAATTGGGCTCGCAACTAACCAATCCTAATGTCAAACAGTGTATCCAAGGCCTCACCCCAACATCCCTCAATACGTCCATAGAGATAGAGCTAAGGCCCCCCTGCAGAGTCAGAGACTACACGGTCTGAGACCACCTCCCTTGATGCCCTACAACGTAATAGTTCTGCTAAGGTAATGGAGATACGACGATGTCAGTGGACAAGACTTGAGTAGAGATAGAGCTAGAGTCTGGTGACCAGGATGAACCACAGTGTTACGTCCTCCCCCTGATGCCCCACTCGCATCAAGTACACTAACCACATATAAACAGTCACATGCCTATTCCTAGCATCATCATCACATCATGTTATAAATAAACAGAATTCAATATGCATGAGCAGTAATAACAAAAATATTGGATGACATGTGAAATGCACATTACAATCATACAAGCATAGAATCATTCATGGTATTGGACTCAATAAATAAAAATAGTTTATTATTAGCCAATTAATTTAGGTCTTGTTCCCTCACCTTTGGTTGATAGTAGATCCTCGTTCAAGCTTTGTAATTCACTCTTAGACCACTTGGAAACCTAACAAATTTATAGATTTTAAATTAAAATAAATTCCCATGAATTTAGACTAATAGAACTGAGGGGTCGCAGGTGTGGCAGCACCTGTGGTCTTAGTTTTTGCGACCACAGGGCATGGGGTCGGAAGGTGTGGTCGCATATCCTGCGACCACACGTGCGACCACACCCTCCTTGGAAACTTTTCGAGGGCATATGGTCGGACATGTGTGTCTCGTATGGTAGCACATCATGCGACCACATGTGCGACCACACGTGTGATGGTCAACCTTTCACTCTCAACTCCAATTCTTTCATGCTCAGATTCCTTGGCTTATCATTATGGTCCTTCCTATGATTGTTCTATGGCTTAGAACAAGTATTTTATACAGAATCCCTTATCCACATAATTTCCTCCCATGGATTCTCTTGGAATTTATCCATGGATTGATGATTTGGGTTTCACCTAAATCCTATATCTTTTATGAACTATTCTAGGCTCTCAATTTAACATGGGAAATATTTTCATACCTTAAGCTTGTTGAAGATTCAGAGTTTTCTTTGAATTTTCTTCCTCCTTAGTCTTCCTCTTCAATTCTCCTTCTCTTTCTCCTACTTTCAGTTTGAGTTCTAAAAGGGTGAGAGAGGCTAAGAGACGTCTTATTTATAGAGGAAAACCCTTCAGAATAAGCCCTACTGAGTTTAGGAAAGAACCCCCTTCGGATTAGGAAGGTTTCCTAAATTCGGTTCTGTCTGGACTCCGTATGGTAGGAGGTGGGGTCGCAGAACCCGTCGACCACACCTTCTGAAACATGCGACCACATGACCAAAATTCCTGTGGTTGCACTATTTTGAGGTGTGGTCAATCACACCTGCTTAGGAATGCGACCACACGCTCATAATTGACTGTTTTTGGGTTAAATTTTATACCTGGTCTTGTGGTTTCTTCATGCATTTGGTCCACTTGACCCGACCATGATAGGAAGACCTAATACAAGGTGGTAAGACCGGTTAGTTTGATACGGGTCTTACACAATATATTGACTTTAGTCTATCAGAGAACGGGTAAGCATTCAAGGTACAGTTTGGGAAGGTATAGGCACTCAAAGCTGTCCGATCCAAAAATCGGCCTCCTATGTGATTCTACTTTCCTTAGACTCTATTGTTCTGACTGTTCATGGTCAATGGATGATAACTAGGGCTCATGGGGATCCTATGCCAAGTTGCTACGTTCTTCTAATCTAGGTTTAGCCAGACATGTTGTGAGGACAATGGAAAATCGACGTGATCCTCCTCGGGATGGAAATGTGTATCCCGTATCGATGAAGATCGATTTGTTCTGTTGGAGTCGCCACCTAGATTAAGGTCTAGGACCTCGAAAAATGTAGCCTCACCCTAAGGTAAGACTTCTATTGACTCGTGACCCAATGTATCGATTCTTTGGTCTGCAAGAGATCGGGTAAGTATTCGAGGTGGTACGGTTATGGGAAGGTGTTAGGCACCCAAACCGCCCGATCAATATCGGCCTCCTAAACTTTCCTTAAATTCTAATTTTGACTGTGCTTGGTCAACTGGATGACTAGGGTTCAATGGGGGATGTCCTAAACCAAGTTGCTAAGTTATTCTAACCTAGGGTTCAGCCAATCATGTTTTAAAGTAAATAAACAAGAAAAATGTAATGTACAATATTATACAGTGAATCGAACCAAAGATGGTTCGGTCTTGGACTGAATCTGAGATGTGTAAGACATCTCAAACTGCCTACGTATTCCAATCCTGGAAATCAAGTCCAAAAACGTAGTTCGAAAGGGTTTGTGTGATTAATGATTATAGAAGTGATTTATGCATTTGCTTCAATAAGATTCTTTGTTGTTCAAGTTGAAGTTTATGCTGGATGTATGGTTGATGGGTGGCTTTGTACCGTATTTGGGATTCCCAAATTGCCTACGTATTCTAGGGTTTGCCCTAGAAATCAGGTACGACGTAGTTCGAAATTTGTGAGAGTCGGATTTGGAATGTGTACCAAATTCCTTCTATTTTTGTCAATAGGATCTAGGGATGAGACCTAAATTCCTACCATTTTTATTTGGGATGTGTACCAAATTCTTTCTATTTTTGTCAATAGGATCTAGGGATGAGACCTAAATTCCTACCATTTTTATTTGGGATGTGTACCAAATTCTTTCTATTTTTGTCAATAGGATCTAGGGATGAGACCTAAATTCCTACCATTTTTAATATTTCCATTCTTAGGTTTTTAGGGTTTCCTATCCCTTTTCATTGTGATTTTCATTTTTTAGGGTTTCATACCCTAATTATTCTCTTTATTTTAGGGTTTATTTTGCCCTAATTATTCTTTCCATTTTTAGGGTTTCACTTTCCCTAATTATTGTTTTCTTTCCAAGACAAATATGGCAAATGAAAATATTCCAACTATATCAGTGGTAGTATTCCAAATATTGCAGTGTGCATCCAAACATGACAGTAATCATCCAATATAGCATGTGAGCAAGTGTAGCAGACAAATATGGCAATAAGCATGTGTAGCATTCCAATCATGACAATGTGATTATTCCAATTATGGCAATGTGATCATTCCAATTATGGCAGTGTGACTATTCCAATTATGGCAGTGTGACCATTCCAATTATAGTAGTGTATGCATACGAGCATCCGAACATAGCATGTGAACAAATATAGCATCAAATATGGCATGTGTGAAACAACCAAAGCATATGAGAATCAATCAAAACATGATGGAACACGCAGCAAGATGACAGCTTTGTCAGGCTGGACTAAAATGGGCACATAGGGCACTGTACTTACTCAAAAAATTCTTAAAAGATATCCCTGGAAAGAAGACTCAGAGGCCAACATTTTGTCTCAAGGAAGCTATTCCTAAAAGAGACCATAGGCAGGTCGAAAACATTCCCCAAGTACAGGCAAATACACTGGTCAGGTCTATTCCAGATTTTTAACCAGTTGCAGCATAAATTCCAAATAAAATTTTATTCTTAATGAAAATTAAATACAGACATATGTCTATGTAGATAACTATCTGATCTAAAATTTCATTAAGAAAAACAAGTTAAAACAGTATATTTTCTTTGTGAAAAATGACTCTTTTCAATCATGTAAATCAGCACATCATGACAGATCTGAAATCAAAGCTCTATGCACTTAAAAATTGATATCAATTCAATAAAAAATGAAAAAAATAGGAAACCAGTGCCATTGTTTAGAAGACTTTCATGTATAAAAAGTTCATGTTAAGTGGATTTTCTGATTATGGCCATAAGGCCTTTGTCTAGAGACTTTCCGATGGAGGATTGCATTACATCCGAGAAAAATAGCAATGTCGAAGACAAATTTTTTGATATATTTACCCAATTCCAAATGGAACTAAATTTTTAGGGTAGTCTTCTATCATATCAGAGAGACTCCCATAAAATTTTGGGCTTCAAAATCTTAGAAAAAATACATATGATGTACGTCCTAAGTTTGAACCCTAAATCTGGAATTTTCAGATCAGAAAATCACTTTATGAAATTTACAAAAAACATCAAACATCATTGTATATCAATCAAAATTCATCATTGAATAGCTTAGACAAATTATCATTCATGAAAAATGTTAGACATAGGCATCCTAACATTAACAAGCATGTAATAGAGCATTCATGATTGAGATTTCATGAAAATTAGCCTTTTTCAAGCAAAATTGGCATTCGGGCATTATAACGACCTCTAAATTTGTTTAGAGTATTAACCTTGGGCTCAAATCGAGCGAAACCATTGATGAAGGGTGATTGGGGGTTGTATCAATCCCCTTTGAATGTGAATCCTCCTTCTCTTCTCTCCTGCTTCTTTCTCTCTTCTCTTTCTCTCTTTTCTTCTTCTCTTTTCTTTCTTTTCTCTTTTCTCTCTCTTTCTTTCTTCCTCTCTCACGTTTTCTCTCTCTCACTCACGTTTCTCTCTCTCACCCATGTTCCCTCTCTCTCTGCTCTGGAAAAAAGGATCCTCCTCTTGCCTATTTATAATTTTTCACTCATTTTCTAGAAGATCCTTTTTTCTAAAAAATATTTTTTTTTTCCTTTTTCTTTCCTTCCTTTTTTTCTTTCTTTCTTTCTCCTCTCTCTCTTTCACGTTTTCTTTCTAGAAAACGTGAAGGGGAATCTTTTTCCCCCTTTTTTTTTATTTTTTTATTCCTCTCTCTTTCCTTTTTTCTTCTCAAGATCTTTTGGATTATCTCAAAACCCTAAATCCCCTTCTCTTTCACATTTTCTCTCTCCCCTCTTTCCTTTTTCTTCTCAAAATCTTTTTGGATTATCTCAAAACCCTAAATCCCCTTCTCTTTTACGTTTTCTCTCTCCCCTCTTTCATTTTTCTTCTTAAAATCTTTTTGGATTATCTCAAAACCCTAAATCCCCTTCTCTTCCACGTTTTTCTCTCCCCTCTTTCCATTTTTTCTCAAAAATCTTTTGGATTATCTCCAAAACCAAAATCCCCCTTCACTTTCACGTTTCTCTCTCCCCTCTTTCCTTTTTCTTCTCAAAATCTTTTGGATTATCATTTACATATAATAATATATATTATATACATATATACACATATATTTAATAACATACATATATATATATAAATACTATGCACATGAATGAACTGGTTCGAAACGGGTTGAGACTGACTTAGGTTGACTGAGTTAAACTGATATGGGTTGAGCTAGGTTGGACCAAAACCGGCTTGAACCGAGTTGACTTGGATTAATTGGAATTAACTGGGTTTTCTCTCCTTGTCATTTCATGGGTCATTTCCGTTGTCATCCCGCATGGAATTTTTCCGATGGCCTCTATTCCAAATTTTTGCGTTCATTTTGTAGAACATTAAAAATGAGGAATATAGGAACTGGAATCACCCGAATCCGATGTAGAACGGAAAAATATGCGGCTTTGAAGTTCGACGATAATTTTGCATGCAAGCTTGCATGGGACCCAGGTGACTTCTACCCGGATTTTTTACGTCCACTTTGTAGAACATCATGAATGAAGAATAATGGTCTTGGAATCATCTGAATCCGATGTCGGATGATCAAGATATGATGATTTGAAATTCAAACAATCCAACTTAGGATAATTTGCATGAAGGCCCCTAGGATTATTTATAATAATTTCATAAACCTCCCTCATATGTATCATTTGACTAAAATGGTCATATCTTCCTCATTTGATATCGAAATTGAGCAATTCCGGTCTCGTTTGAAGATAATTCTATGACCTACGCATCCATGCAAAATTATAACCCATGACCTTCTTGTGGACCCATTGAAAACTTCCTCAAATTCACAGATCCATTGAAAACTTCCTCAAGTTCACAGTAAAGAATCCAAACTTTCGATCACCTTTCTTCCTTTTGTTGTGAGGACAATGGAAAATCGACGTGATCCTCCTCGGGATGGAAATGTGTATCCCGTATCGATGAAGATCGATTTGTTCTGTTGGAGTCGCCACCTAGATTAAGGTCTAGGACCTCTAAAAATGTAGCCTCACCCTAAGGTAAGACTTCTATTGACTCGTGACCTAATGTATCGGTTCTTTGGTCTGCAAGAGATCGGGTAAGTATTCAGGGTACGGTTATGGGAAGGTGTTAGGCACCCAAACCGTACCCTGAATACTTACCCGATCTCTTGCAGACCAAAGAACCGATACATTGGGTCACGAGTCAATAGAAGTCTTACCTTAGGGTGAGACTACATTTAGAGGTCCTAGACCTTAATCTAGGTGGCGACCCAAGTAACAAATCGATCTTCATCGATACGGATACACATTTCCATCCCGAGGAGGATCACGCCGATTTTCCATTGTCCTCACAGTGGCGACTCCGACAGAACAAATCGATCTTCATCGATACGGGATACACATTTCCATCCCGAGGAGGATCACGTCGATTTTCCATTGTCCTCACAGTGGCGACTCCACTGGGGACTTCTACCCGGGATTTTTTACATCCACTTTGTAGAACATCATGAATGAAGAATAATGGTCTTGGAATCATCTGAATCCGATGTCGGATGATCAAGATATGATGATTTGAAATTCAAACAATCCAACTTAGGATAATTTGCATGAAGGCCCCTAGGATTATTTATAATAATTTCATAAACCTCCCTCATATGTATCATCTGACTAAAATGGTCATATCTTCCTCATTTGATATCGAAATTGAGCAATTCGGTCTCGTTTCAAGATAATTCTATGACCCTACGCATCCATGCAAAATTATAACCCATGACCTTGCTGTGGACCCATTGAAAACTTCCTCAAATTTCGATCCATTGAAAACTTCCTCAAGTTCACAGTCAAGAATCCAAACTTTCGATCACCTTTCTTCCTTTTGTTGTCCACACACCAGCAGGACTTTGTTTAGCTGGGATGGCAAAAATGGGGTGCTTACACATGTTTTCAAAATAAATAAACAAGCAAAGTAATATACAGTGACCCAAACCAAAGATGGTTCGGTGATGGACTGAATCTGAGATGTCTAAGACATCTAAAATTGTCTATGTTTCCCAATACTAAAAATCAAGTCCATAACGTAGTTCAAATGGAATGTGATTACGGTTTATGGATGTGATTTATGGTTAAGCTTTCTTAGATTCAATTGTTCAAGTTAAAGTTTATGCTTGATGATGATTGAGATTGAATCTAGAGATAACCTAAGGTGGATTGAAGTGAATATGGCTATGGATATGGATATGGATGTGGATGACCTAAGGATTCTAAGTTATGGTACCGTACTTGGAGAGATTCTCCAAGTTGCCTACGTATTTCAGAGGTCTTAAAAATTAGGTACAACGTAGTTTGTTGTTTTTTTTTTTTAGATTGATACTCTCAAGGAGCAAAGAGGGGCAAATACTCTCAAGGAGCAAAGGGTTTGATACTCTCAATGAGCAAGGGTTTGATACTCTCAAGGAGCAAGGGTTTGATACTCTCAAGGAGCAAGGGTTTGATACTCTCAATGAGCAAGGGGTTTATACTCTCAAGGAACAAGGGGTTTAATACTCTCAAGGAGCAAGGAATTTAATAATCTCAAGGAGCAAAGGGTTTAATACTCTCAAGGAGTAAAGGGTTTAATACTTTCAAGGAGCAAGGGTTTAATACTCTCAAGGAGCAAGGGTATGATACTCTCAAGGAGCAAGGATATGATACTCTCAAGGAGTAAGGGTTTGAGTCCATGTTTGGGAATCTCTCCAAACTGCCTATGTATCTTAGGGTACTACCCTAAGAATCAGGATCTACGTAGTTCGGAAGCGGATTCAATTGATCAATGTACTCTTCATGATCAGGGTGTAGAACCTAAATACTCTATGATTCGATTCACATCACACTTATCTAGTTCTATGTATCTTAGAGGAAAATGATCTAAGGGGTAGGGATTGTCCTAAAGCTACCCTTGACCTAAAACCCTAATTTGGCATGTGTTGGGCTAGGCTTTCTGATTCTTGATTAAGATTTATCATTTTTCCATTCTTACCCTTTCCGTGAATGTGGGTGCCTACATACACGTCCCCACACCTAATATGTCTTCTAGGTGTACAGATATGGCAATTCGACTAGGGTGTTGTAAAAATTAAATTATTGTCAATAATAAATATCATTCAATTATGGCAAGTAACAACACTATCATCTCAAGTATAACAATAAACATGTTAATCAAATATAACAAGAAGCATATGAATCAATATGGCAAGAAAGCATGTGAAAAAATTAATTAAACATCGATCATCAACAATGTGACCAAGTTCATATTTGATCGACTACTCAGATTTGATATAATCAATCATCATCAATGTGATCAAGATCATATTTGATTGATGGTTCAGATTCACTTAAAGCATTCATGAGGTCAATTCAACCATTTAAATTCAATTAAATCATTCAAAAAGATAATCCAACGATTCAAATCACCCAAGATGGTAATTTAATCATTCAGATCACTCAAAATCACTCACAATAAAGATCCAATGTCTCATATCACTCCAAATGATAAATAATCTATTCAAATTCCTCTAAATCGTTCATAATCAAGATCCAACGGTTCATATCACTCAAAATCATAATCCAACTGTTCATATTCATTTACATCAATCATCAAGACAATCCACTGGTCTAGATTCATTTATATCACTCATGATGTCAATCCAATGGTTTAGATTCATTTATATCACTCATGATGTCAATCCAATGGTTCAGATTTATTTTATTATAAGATCCAAATCAACATTAAACATCCAATGGCTCAAAATTAATCATATAAAAAACTCTAGATCAATGGCTAGATTTTAATCACATCAAATTTCAAGATCAATGGCCAAGATTTAATCATGTAAAAATTCAACATCACATGGCCATATTTTTAATCACATTGAATTCAATCATCAATTGTCTAGATTTCATTCACATTAAAAATTATAAATCAAAGGCCATGATTTATTCTCATTCAATTCAAGATCAATGGCCATAATCCAATCTCATCAAATTAAAGATCAATGGTTCAATTTGATTTATATCATAATTCCAAGCATATGGGATCGATCAATTTCATATAAATTCCAAGGATATGGGATCGATCAATTTCAATTTCCACAATTCCATATATGATTGGATCAATTTCAATTTCATCCCAATGCCATATATGATCGGATCAATTTCATCATATCTCCACAATCAATATCAAAGGCCATCATATTTCCACCATCAAATCAATTTCATTGTATTTTTACAATCAGATCAATTTCAATTTGCACAATCGGATCAATTTCATTCGATTTCCACAATCGGATGAATTTCATTACAATCCATATCATGATCGAATTAATTTCATTACATTAAGTTCATGATTAATGCTTAACTTAATCATCACATAAAATCAATAACAACATGATCAGAGATTTATAATAATCAATGATAAAAATGATCAGTGGTTGCATCGGAGATCCTGAATCAAGGGTTGAGATTAGAGAGTTGTGAGGAGATCAATATGCAAGACTGGTTCGGTTATGTAGAGGCTTAGCTGGTAATTGGGTGGTATGCAAGGTGCAAAGGTAAAGGTTATGTGAGGCTTAAGAGGTGGCATGTGTCACACCCCAATTCTGAATCAACCAGAATGGTGTGAGTGAACCGTCATTGAACCAACGGTTCACACCAGGATCTCGAATAGACCGTGTCCACTCATACAAACCATTGCACATAACCACAATCAGAATATAAATAATACAGCGAAAGTCTTTAAATAGAATGAACTGAGTATCTATTGATAATTTAAATAAAATATCCCATTATTCAAATCCAATCATAAAATATAATATCATTACATCTCTTTAAAAGTTAACCGAAAATAACTGAAACAAATAAATAAAATCAATCACAGGTACACGCAGAGAGGGCACTCGCATGAAGCGTCATGCTCGTCCTCTCCTGCTAGTGCACCCAGAGCAGAAACATCACCATATGCCGGAGCGTTCATATAGTCATCCACCGTGTATCCTGCATCAACATTTAAAAACAATGTGTACACAAAGGGTGAGCTCACAACTAGCTCAGTAAGACAATCAGACAGTTTCACAATATTATGCATGAGTAACAATCATTTTATGTTGTGGTCTGGTCTAAGTTTGCAATGTGCTATAGAAAGGTTTGGTGGCCCCCGCACCTCTATACACGAGTGTGTGGCACCGCATGGAATCACGCCACCACCGGCCCACATGCACCCATCATGGAATAGAGATAGAGCTAAGATATCCCCGTACCTCCCCTGATGCTCTACCCATACCAGTACCTAAGCCCCTACTGGCCAAGGCTCGTAAATTGGGCTCGCAACTAACCAATCCTATATGTCATCAATGTATGCTCTATCCCAGCACAGCCGTCTACGGCATAGAGATAGAGCTAAGGCAATCCCACACCTCCCCTGATGCCCTATCCGCAACTAACCCACTAGGATAGATACATAACGCAGGTAGACCCTATCACAACATAACTCCCTACGGCATAGAGATAGAGCTAAAGCATCGTGGACAAGCCAGCGTCGACCTCGGAGACAACAATGCCACATAACCATGGCCAGGCCAGCATCAACATCGGAGACCACCGTACCATGACCTTCCCCTGATGCCCCATCCGTACCAAGCATGTTAAGACAGAATACTACAAAAGGTGCTAGTGTGAGGAGCGATCCCAGGCCCATGCCCCACTCCACACACTAACGAAAACAATCACATGCTTAACAATCACATCCTATCAATGCATGAACAATAATAATAACTGAAAATAAAGGATGGCATGTGAATATGCACAAACATCACATCATATATATTCAGTGTTAATAACAAAGATTTACTGTCCATTAATTATTAGGTTTAGGTCAGATTCCCTTACCTAACGCTCGTTTGATAGCTTGCTCCACGTCGCAAGATCCAAACGGGAAGTCACAAAGTCCTACAATATTATTAGGGTTTCATTAGAATAGTTTCCTTAAGGTTTCTCGTTGGTCGAAAACCAACAAGGTTACAAAATACCCTCACAGAGCTGACCGGTCGCAACATAATAGTTGCAGCTCTGTAAGCAGACTAGCAACCGGTATGGTCGACCGGTATGTCTCCAGAAGACCATACACTTGATTTTTCGACTGCCGTCGATCCATTTCCTTAGATTTTTAGGGTTTCTCCTATCCATTATAAGTCTAATCTTTGAGTTAGAGTTATCCCCAACTCATTCAAGTCTTATTTCGATGAATATCATCTCGGAACTTGAATCTAGGGTTTGACGGCAACTTAGGGTTTTAAGGTCCAATTGGGGTTTTAGATCAATACCTACTTTGCATGGTATTGATCCACCCCTATAACTATCATAGGGTAAGGAGATTGATTCAAACACTTACCGTTGACTGGCGTAACTTGAGCGTCGTCGAACGGTAATAGCGGCACCTTCTTCTTCTTCCTAGCTTCCTCTTTTTTCCAACCTCCTTCTCCTCTCTAGGGTTTGTGAGAAACAATGGAAAGGATTTGAGGAGGTTTAAGGGTGTATTTATAGGCTAACATTAGGGTTTAGTAACCTTATTAAGATTAGGAAGGTTCAGGCATTAGGGTTTAGAAAAATGGGACCCACAGAGATCCAATTCTGGATCTCAGCACTCAGCTGCGCAGAGCTGACCGGTCGACCAGTACCAAGACCGGTACCATCGACCGGTTAACATAAAATGATGATTATTTGACCGTCTTTGATCTGATTTCGTACCTATTTGTCATCCGCTCGTCCCGTCTGGCACGGTGATGATCGGAAGACCTGCTACGACACAAAACCAAGGTTTAGATCGGGTTTACGGAGTGCGGGTCTTACAACATGGTTTTAAGTTGCCTCAGCCACAGGTTCTGCAGAGGATGTTATCGGGTTCACTGGACAGATCGATGATGGGTTCGATGGATGTATGGGTGGACAACAATGGTGATAGTTGAGGTGGCTGGGCTTCTTGCGATGGCTACGATGAGGTGTGTAGCAGCAGGTAGGTTTGCAAGGTGGGGGCTTTTCTGTGGAACAGGAGGGGGAGTTTAGTGATCCAGTCGGTGGTTAGGTTGGTGGGGCGAGTTGCAGAAGGTTTGAGAATAATAAAAAAAGTAGGTGACAAGGCTTATCTCTCATGCTTCTCCAATCTTCTCTTCTTCTTCTTCTCTCGATATCTTCTTTCTGATTTTTCCTCCCTTTCCTTCCCCTCTCTCTCTCTCTCTGCAGCTCTAGTTGGTCGGTTCTCCCTCTATTCTTATTTTTTCTAATTCCTCTCCTATTTTCTCTTTTTTTTCTTTTTCTTATTCTCCCTTATAGTCCACTGACTCTCTCCTCTTCTCTTTTTTTTTTCTTCCATTTTTTTAGAATCCCACGACTCTCTCTCTCCTCTTCTTCCTTTTTATTTTCTTTCCATTTTTTCTTTCCTTTTTCCTTCATTGATCCTTTCCATTCTAAAAAACCAAAACCGAGATCAATCTTTCCTCTTTTTAATTTCTAATTTTATTTTCTTTCCTTTTTCCTTCATTGATCCCTTCCATTCTAAAAGACCAAAAACCGAGATCAGTCCTTCCTCTTTTTAATTTCTATTTTTATTTTCTTTCCTTTTTTCCTTCATTAATCCTTTCCATTCTAAAAAACCAAAAACCGAGATCAATCCTTCCTCTTTTTAATTTTTATTTTTATTTTCTTCCTTCATTGATCCTTTCCATTCTAAAAAACCAAAAATCGAGATCAATCCTTCCTCTTTTTAATTTCTATTTTTATTTTCTTTCCATTTTAACTCCAATCCAATCCTCGGAGACCTCTGCTTTAGATTTTGCACGTCCAATTTGTTGAGCACCAAAAATGAGAAATAATGACACTGGAATCACCTCATTCGGACGTTGGATAAGAAAGATATGAGAAGATGAAGTTTAAATATTTAAACTTATGATAATTTGCATGCAGGCCCTTGGATATTATTAATTTTTCAGAAAATACCCTTATTCTTATCCCCGGACTAAAATTGCCATATCTTCTCCATTTGACCTCGGAACTGAGCGATTTTAGTCTCCTTTTGAAGGTATTTCCATGACCTACGCTTCCATGTAGGTTGTAGCCCATGACCTTGCTGTGGGACCCGCTAGAATAGTCTCCAAGTCGTAGTAAAAAATCAAAACCTTGCATTGGGATCCATCAATTTGCCATATGGTTTCACTTAGGATTCTGCACACTGGGGATCATCTCAGTTGTACTCAAAACACTATAGAGAGCATGCTGGGACTGATCGACTATCACTTCTGGGAGAGTTTCACTCGCCTCCCTTGTATTTTTTAAACCTTCTCTTACCTCTCCCACTTTGCTGCCTATACTCCAGTAAAACTTTGTTTAGCTGGGGATGGCAAAAATGGGGTGCTTACACTAGGGTAGAAGCAGAATGCCCAAGTTTTTTTTGCCAAATTACTTCTACAAGCGGACCCCCCTTTAGATTTCTGGTCTAAGATGTGCCAACTCCCTCGGGTTAGAGCTAGGGTAATGCAACCACCTAATGCCTATCATGTGCATAGCATGAAATATAATGGGCTGCATCCCAGGAAAGATCCTCAATCCCCACTCCCCATGGGGCACCGTGTAAGACCCATACTCCACTAATCCGATTTAACCATGTTGTGCTAGGTCTTCCCATCATAATCGGCTTAAGCGAACCATATGAAGAAACTACAAAGCCAGGTAAGAAACCAGTCTCTCATAAGTTATTTGGTGGGATAATTTGGATGTTTGGTCCTCAGGTTTGGCGATCGATCAAGCCCATAATTTGTCTCCAAGATTAGGAAAATTTACTAATTTGAGGGGATTACTGTACGACCCGCACTCCATTAACTTGGTCTAACCATGTCGTGCCAGGTCTTCCCATCATCCCTAGACCAAGTGGACCAAGTGTGTGAAGATAGATCACAAACCAGGTATGAGAATCAAGTTAAAAACACTAAAAACATACCTAAGGTCGCATGCCTGGGTAGGTATGGTCGACCATAAGGAAGGGAACCAAAAATCTCAAATTCAGAATCCCACGGTCGATGATTTCGACATTACGGTCGACGATTTATGTGACCGTATGATCGACCGTGAGAACCCAGATCAGACTCTGAGTTTTGGAAACTTTACTAAACTAAGGGATTGCTTTTCTAATGGAAAGAGGACTTTGTATGGAGAGTTTTTTCTCTATAGAAAGGACATCCCTCAGTCCTTTTTCACTCTTTTAGAACATTAGTAAACCTTAGAGAAAGAGAAGGAAGAAAAGGAAGAGAAGGAGAAGAAGAAAAAGCTAAGGAGAAGAGTTTGCTGAGAAGAGATTGGCTCTCTATCACAGAAAAAGGTTTGAACCAAATCTCTAGAGATGTAAACTCTAAGGAATAAGACTTCTATGGAGGATAGGCAATATCAACCTATTATGATCTATGTGATTTCCTTGAGAAAATCCCAAGGAGAACCATGAGGAGTTAATTTGATGATTAGGGTTGATAAGAAATTACTAATGATGGTCATAGGATGACCTTAGGATAAACCCCATTGAAGAACAGATTAATTGACCCAGGAAGAACTCGAATTTCATGTAGACTGTGACCAAAAATCTCAAGGTCGTAGCTACGGTCGACCATAGCATGACCAGTATGACAGATGATCGACCATAGGCATTCGAAAAGATATCAGAAATCATATGGTCGCAGCTACGGTCGCACCATATGTGACCGTAGGGTATCGACCACCTCATTTAAGGTCGATACAGCATGAGACCATAGGACCAATCAAACACCTATCAGTGCTCTGTTTCAATTTTTGACTACTGTAACATGTCACATATGAACCCTAACTTAAATTCATATAACTTTTAGGTTGTTAAATCAATTCAAAGAGAATTTCAAGGCTTAAAAGGACATCGAGAATTGCTAACAGGTGAGGGAACAAAACCTAAACTAATTGGATAATAACAAACTATTTATTTTATTGAGTCCGATGCCATGATTGATTTTATGCTTGTATGCTTGTAATGTGCATCTCACATGTCATCCAATATTCTTGCTATTACTATTCATGCATATTTAATTCTGTTTATTTATAACATGATGATAATGATGATGATGCTAGGAATAGGAATGTGAATGTATGTGTGTGGTTGGTGTGTTGGATGTGAGTCGAGCATCAGGGGGAGGACGTGGCATGGTAGTCTTTGACCTCGTCACTAGGCTCTATCTCTATCTCTACTCAAGTTTTGCCCACTAACATCATCGTATCGCCATTACCTTAGCAGAACTATTACGTCGTAGGGCATCAGGGGAGGTGGTCTCGGACCGTGTGGTCTCTGGCTCTGTCAGGGGGCCTTAGCTCTATCTCTATGGATGTATTGAGGGATGCTGGGGTGAGGCCTTGGATACACTGTTTGGCATTAGGATTGGTTAGTTGCGATCCCAGTTTGTAAGCCCTCGTCAATAAGGGCGTACGTGTTGGTATGGGTAGGGCATCAAGGGAAGTGTTATGCGGTGTTTGATCTGGACACTTTAGCTCTATCTCTATTCCATGATGGGTGCATGTAGGGCGGCAATGGTGTTTGATCCATTGGGCGGATTCACACACTCGTGTATAGAGGTGTGGCGGCTACCAAACCTTTCTATTGCATATTGCAAACTTATGAATCAGACCAAAGATATGAATTGAATGCATGCATATATTTGTTGCATTGTTTTGTTTGCTCATTGAGCCGTGATGTGTGCTCACCCTTTCGACGTCGAATATTTTTAGTTGATGATGCAGGTCCTACCGTTGAAGAATATACGAATGCACCTGACATATGGACACGTTGCTGCGATGGACGTAGAAGTTGAAGAAGATGCGCATGATTCATCATGCAAGTGCAACCAATGTGTTTTTTCTTAGGTTTAGTTATAGTTTGAACATCGGATATGTAATTGATTATTTATTTTTATCTCTTGTGGTTTAGAGATAATTGAATTAAATATTTATTTGTCACTGTTAGACTCTCAGTTTATTATCTGTAAGACTTTCGCTTATTTGTTTATTACCTCTGATTATTAATGTGGAATGTGTGTGTGGTTTGATATGGTGGGTACGACCTATGCGAGATCCTGGGTGAACCATTGGTATATTAGCGGTTCATCACACCATTTTGGTTAGACCAGAATTGGGGTGTGACAATTTGGTATCATAGCACTCAGGTTTTACCCATTGACCTAACTACTTCCACATGAGTCATGAACTGAGTTTGGATAAAATTTAAAAGCTGTAATAAGAACACGCCATAAGCACTTGTGTTGTATGAGACATAAACTAAGAAAGAGAATAATGCATATATGTAAAGGAAAAACCAATTATATATATATATATATATATATATGGAAACAAGACAAATGTACATCAAATTCAGAGTACAGTCCACAATTCGGACAGTTACTCTGTAGTATAAAAAGGAAAAAGATATAAAGGGCAATCATGGAGCTGGAGGTGCTGGAGGAGGAGGTGCTTCATGATCTCGATTGTAGTCCTCAGCATATACTCTCGCTAGCCAGCCACCTGAGTCTAAGTCACTCGGAGACTAGCTGCCAAATCCGCTACGTGCTAGTCTGTAGAGCGCTGGGCATCCAGAAGCTCCCCTACTCTCCCATCAGTCACGTGCTGAGCCTCTCTAATCTCACATAACAGCCCCATCATGTCATCTGGTGGTGGGCGTGAAGGGCCAACTGAATGAGAAGCCCTAGAAGGGCCAGCTCCAGTAGAATGCTATGGTGATGGAGGAGGGATGACATCCACATCCATGTTCATCCGATCATCATCCTCCTCATCACCACCCTCGTGTGCCTCTGCTGCTGCTGCTGCTACCTCTACTGTTGCTAATGCCGCCTTTGCATCTGTTGCTGCTACCCAAGTAAGAGGACGTTTCATAGCATTCCACTCATCATCACTGACCTGTATATCTCTCATGCCCATCCTGCTGATGGCCTTCCAATCAAGGTCAGCTGAGAAGGTGTCTTCAATGATCCTCTCATCCACTAGGTCCACCTATAGACGAGCAAGCAAGGTGGAGATCAGCCACCCATAGGGCAAGTTGCCTCTCGAGTCTGGCAATGTAGCTTGGTGCATGGTCCGGAGAATAATATACTAGAGACAGACATGCTGCCTAGTACAGATATAGTACAGAAGGTACTGAGTTAGCTGAGAGATCATCTCATACTGTCTACCCTGGGAAATCAGATTATGCTCTTGCAATAGACACGTGGCTCTGGATGCAGGTTGACTGCTTTGACCTCCCAGCGGTCATCTCGAAGAATCTGACTATCTATCTCTACACGCAACTGTGTAGATAAAAACTGTGGCTCTCTGGGTGCACAGTAAACCAATTGCCCATCATTAGAGATACCTAGGAGATCAGCCAACTCTTGACAGTTAAAAGAAATCAGAACCCCTTTCACCCAGCTGGTGATCCGAAGCTCTCTGCCCCTCTCTACATCTAGGTCACCCTCCACCTGAAGGTGACAGTAGAACTGCTTAACCAAGTCCGGGTGAGTGCAAGCCTCATATAGGATCACTGGAAGCCAGCTTATATCGCCAAATGCCCTCTCCACATCAAACAGGGCCAAGTGGGCTAGGTTCACACATCTACCCCCTTCAACCTTCTTTCGGTCAAACCAAGGGTATCGTTCTTCTATTTCCACATACCTGAAGTGAAGTGGGTCATGAACTCGAGGAACCTTGGTGAGAACCATGATAGCTGTAAGAAAAGAAAACAAGAAGATAAGTTAGAAAATTTGAAAAAATTTGACAGCACAACGACATAAAATGAGAAAAAGCCTCACTTTTCACCCAAACATTGGGCAGGAGGACTTACATAGGTCCCAAACCATCCTGCAATGCATATCCAATCGAAAATTTTAACTAGATAGGTCGAATTTGAAAATTTTTGACAATTGGGCAAAAACCCCAAATTTTAGGTCAAAAATGGAAATTTTGAAAATTTTACCAAACCAACCTATGAAACTCAAATTTTCTTGAGGGCTTTCATCCATTGGGTGGCCAATAGCAAAAGCCCCAATAAAAATCAAAGTTTTACGCTTAGAAAAATATTAATTAGAAGAAAACCCTACAAATGACAAAAACCCTAGGTATGAAAGCTTAAAAATGAAAGAGAGTAGAGAACATACCTTATGGAACGGAATGTAGGTCATATATCGAAGGAAAAATCACCAAGTTTGTACCTACTCAAACAGACAGAAGGACAGCTAATAGATAGACAGTACTTCCCGCTTGGCTTGACTTGCTTGCTTAGTAATGAAAGAGCAAATGACCATTCAACAAGAGACAAAGATCACTTGAAATCACTTGAAAGTACTTCTGGCTTCTTCAACTACTCTTTCCCGACAACCAGAACTGGAGATGTATTCTCTGGTCCACCGGCTTAGCTTAGCTTAGATAAAACTCCTTCTATTTCGGTCGACACTGTAGCAACTCACTGGAGGCGAGTTGAGTAGAGACCGTAAGAGGAAGAAGAAGAAATGAGAGGGAAACTCTCGAAATTAGGTTTTTAAAACTGATTTTGGATCTTACGATCGCATAATTCGACCAAAACCATGGATCGTTGCATCGACTGTATGATCGACCATAGGGTCTCAGTAAGTTGCTAGGGATGTGATGGTCACACCTATGATCGCACAACATGCGACCGTAGGCCATCGACCGTATGACCTACTGTTGTCTGCATTTTGATTATGCTTGAACTTTTGCCTATTAATTTTGTTTTTCTCTCGCCTTCTATTATGAGACTAACCCAATACTACCATCATATCTTGTCTTACATGTACAACCTTTCCAAGTACCATTCAACCAAGAGTTTAAATGGTTGGACGCAGAGTAAGTAGAAGGAGACAAAATGAAAACCCATCTCCACCACCCATGGAGACTAATGGCAATGAGGGTCAGCAAGGACAGGAAGAAAATATTGAAACTCAAAATACTACACCTCAGAATCTACACGCCCTAGCCAACCCAACCAACTTACCTGCACCACCTACAAATTTGGCTACTACGGTGATGAATTTAGCACAACAATTACAACAAATATAGCAAGTGCAAGCCAACATGCAAGCTGCTATGGGAATGGCTTTCCTAGCTGCAAACACGACACCTCTACCTGCAAAACAAGCTAGTACTGCACCTGGTGGTAACAACAGCGTACCCCAAGCACTGCAAACACCAGTAGTACAAGGCCAAGTGCAAAACCTTGAAGCACCGAAAGGCGGGTATAACCAAGGAAATTACCAGTACCAGTCACCTATGTATGGAGTATATGCACAGTATCAGCTTAATCACTCTAGACTGATCGAGCATTTCCTGAAGTTAAAGCCGAAGGAATTTATAGGCAAGCCATCAGATCCGTTATGGCCAGCTCACTGGATCGATGAGATGGAAAGAAACTTTATGATGATGACTATAAATGAAGAAGATAAGGTATTATGTGCCACTTTTATGCTGAAAGGTGATGCGCACCACTAGTGGAAATCAACTAGAAGTTATCTGTTAACAAAGCACGCCCAACTGACGTAGGCTACCTATAAAGAAGCTTTCTTCGAGAAGTATTTTCCTAGGAGTTTCAGTGATCAAATGGAAAAGGAGTTTCTGAGTCTGTATCAGGGACAGATGACTGTAGACGCATATCAATAGCATTATGAAGAACTATTTTTCTTTGCTCCCTCTAGCATCTAGGAGGAAAATATCAAAACCCAAAGGTTCGTCATGGGACTTAGGGGAAGCATCCGTGAGCATGTATTGGGACTGGAAAAGAAGATTTATAATGAAACTGTACAGATTGCTCGAGTATTGGAATCAAACCAGAGGGAAAGTTATTTTGCTTAGAACGGAGGTATTAAAAGGCCTAATGAAAATTCAATCAATGGAGGGAACTCAAAGATGTTTAAACCCTTCCGTACTCAAGGCTTCAATGCTGCAGCCAAGACTACTCCGACAGCCCAACCTCAACAGAAGCAAAGTAGTGATGGAGTTAAATGCTTTAACTGTAATCAAGTAGGGCATTATTCAAGGGAGTGTCCTATGCCAAGGAAGCGGCTATAGCAAGGAAAGGTTTATGCAGTTACATTTGAGGATGCTCTCACATCACCTGATGTGGTCACAGGTATGACTTTAACTGTTCATTTTGTACTACCTTATGTAAGCATGTAGACTAAATTAAATCAAATCACAGGTATCGTACCTATTAATGGTTACCCACCAGAGTACTCTTTGACTCTGGAGCTACTCATTCTTTTATATCTGTGTCGTTTGGAAAGAAGTTAAATCTACCCTTCAGACCTTTAAACTACAAACTGCTTGTACGATCACCCATGGGATTAGAAGTGGAACTGGACAAAGGTTATGGACCATGTCCAGTTCTTATCGGTGAAAAGATTTTGGATGCAACCATAATTCAACTTGAGATGGCAGACTTTGACGTTATCTTAGGAATGAATTGGTTAGCTTGGTACTCTGCAAACCTATTATGTGCAGAAAAGAAATTGACATTTAAAGACAAGGAAGGAGCAGAGTTTAGTTTTGTAGGAACCGAACTTCCCCATAAATGAAAACTCATTCTCTTTGCATTGAAGGCTAGAAAATGCCTCGAGAAAGAAGGAATTGGGTATCTAGTTTCCGTGGTATACCTTACCAAGGAAGCACCATGAATGGAGGATATTGAAGTTATGCATGAATTTTCAAATGTATTTCCTGAGGAACTACCAGGACTACCACCCGACCGAGCAACAGAGTTCATTATAGATCTTATGCCATGAGCCGTACCAGTATCGAAAGCACCCTATCGAATGGCTCCTACTGAACTGAAGGAACTGAAGGTATAATTACAAGAATTACTGGACAAGGGCTATATCAGACCCAATATATCACCATGGGGAGCGCCAATTTTGTTCGTGAAAAAAAAGGGCAGTAGTGTTCGACTGTGTATAGATTATCAAGAATTGAATAAGCTTACAATCAAGAATCGGTACCCGTTGCCTCGGATCGATGACTTGTTCGATCAGTTGCAAGGTACCAAATTGTTCTCCAAAATTGATCTTCGGTCAGGATACCATCAGTTGAAGATTAAGGAAGGTGATATTTTGAAGACAGCATTCAGAACCAGATATGGACATTATGAATTTTTAGTCATGTCTTTTGGATTAACTAATGCACCCACAACTTTTATGGAACTCATGAGTTGGATATTCCATGATATGTTGGATACGTTAGTCATTGTATTTATTGACGACATACTAGTCTACTACAAGGACAAAGAAACTCATGTCACAAATCTAAGAGCCGCTCTGTAGTAACTAAGAAAAGAAAAGCTTTACGCAAAATTTACAAAGTGTGAGTTTTGGCTAAATGAAGTCGCTTTCTTAGGCCATGTTGTATCCGCTGAAGGAATTAAAGTGGATCTTAGCAAGATTGAAGCCATTGTGAAATGGGAAGCACCTAAGAATGTTGTAGAAATCAGAAATTTCCTAGGTTTAGCTGGTTATTATTGACGATTCGTGGAAGATTACTTTAGAATCACCGTACCTTTCACCAGTCTGACAAAGAAAGGAGAAAAATTTGTTTGGACCAATAAATGTGAAGAGTATTTTCAAACATTAAAGGCTAGATTGATATCAGCTCCCATCTTGACTATTTCGATCCCAGGACAACCATTTACCTTATACACTGATGTGTCTGGGTTAGGTTTAGGATGTGTACTTATGCAAGGATAACAAGTAGTTGCGTATGCCTCAAGACAACTGAAGACACATGAGAAGAACTATTCCACTCATGACTTGGAATTAGCAGCAGTAGTACATGCTATTTAGATATGGAGACATTATTTGTATGGAGAGAAATTTTAGATTAAATTAGGTTATAAGAGTCTCACTCATCTTTTTAATCAGAAAGAGTTGAACATGAGACAAAGAAGATGGCTGGAATTATTGAAGGATTATGATTTCAATATTCAATATCATCCAGGAAAAGCTAATGTAGTTGCTGATGTACTAAGCAGGAAAGCTATGACAGAATCCCAAGAAGAAGTTAGTGAAAATGTTGTGACGTGTGTCACAGAGAGATTATTTAATTATGGTAAAGACCAGTTCGTGATTGATATTCCGAATAAATCAACTGATCAAGGGTTTATTCATCTATTCTCAAACATGTTTGCTACATTGAAGATTGTACCTGATCTATTAAACAAAGTGAAAGCCGCTATTAAATTAGACCCTTATCTGAGAACGGTGCAAGAAGACCTCAAAAAAGGTAAGACTACTCGTGAGTTCACCTTGGACGTTGAAAAGGTACTAAGATACAAAGGAAGGGTATGTGTTCCTGAAAATGAAGACTTGGATATTAGACACAGTCTAATGAAGGAAGCTCACACCACCGCTTATTTGGTACACCCTGGAAGTACGAAGATGTATCATGATCTGAAAAAACTATATTGGTGGAGAGGAATGAAAGTGGATGTAGCTAAATTTGTGTCTCAATGCTTGAATTGTCAGCAAGTAAAGGCTGAAAGGCAAAGACCTGCAGGATTATTGCAGCCACTACCAGAACCAGTATGGAAATGGGACTGCATCACTATGAACTTCGTCACCGGGTTACCATTGACTCCCCGAGTAGTTGACGCGATCTAGGTGATTGTGGATCATTTGACCAAGACAGCTCGTTTCATAGCTATACGACCTCAGTATACCCTAGAGTGGTTACCTAAGCTTTATGTAGATAATATTGTCCAATTACATGGTGTACCTGAAAGCATTGTATCCGACAAAGACCAACACTTTACCTCAAAGTTGTGGGAAGGATTACAGAAGGTTATGGGTACAACATTGAAGTTTAGTACTGCATTCCATCCTCAGACAGATCGACAGTAGGAGCGTACTATTCAGATTTTAGAAGACATGCTTTGAGCTTGTGTCATTGATTTCAAAGGATAATGGGATGAGAAATTACCATTGATAGAGTTCGCTTATAACAACAGCTATCAAGCTACTATACAGATGTCACCCTATGAAGCATTGTATGGTAGCAAATGTCGAACTCCTTTATTTTGGAATGAAGTTAGAGAACGGAGTATTATTGGACCAAAGTTTATTGAAGAGACTTGTCGAGTAGTCGACATTATCAAGGAAAGAGTCTGAATAACTCAGAACCGTCAGAAGCAATATGTAGATAATCGATGCAGAGATCTCAAATTCACCATAGGTGATAAGGTATTTTTGAAAATATCTCCTATGCATAGTTTAAAGAGGTTTGGACAGAAGGAAAAGCTGTGTCCTAGATATATTGGACCTTATGAAGTTCTAGATAGACGTGGAAGAGTAGCATATTAGTTAGTACTACCACCGTCCATGACAAGTGTGCATGATGTATTTCATATCTCATTACTGAAGAAGTACGTCAGAGATCCAACACACGTGTTAACAATGGATCCACTGGATTTGATTGAAGTTTCTAAATAGTACCTTTTGAGATCACTAGCCAGAAGGTGCAATGTCTTCGCAACCGCGACATTTACTATGTTAAGGTTACTTGGAGAATCCAAAATGAAAAAGAAGTTACATGGGAAGAAGAGAACTCTATGCGGAAGCAATATCCTCACCTATTCGACTCGGAAGGTATGTGCAAATTTCGAAGATGAAATTTATATAAGAGGGGGGAGTTGTAAGACCCGCACTCCACTAACTTGGTCTGACCGTGTCATGTCAGGTTTTATCATCATTCCTACACCAAGTGGACTGAGCGTGTCAAGATAGATCACAAACCAGGTATCAGAATCGAGTTAAAAACACTAAAAACATACCTAAATTCACATGCCTGGGTAGGTATGGTCGACCATAAGGAAGGGAACCAAAAATTTCAAATTCAGAACCCCACGGTCAATGATTTTGACCATACAGTCGACGGTCTATGTGACCGTATGATCGACCATGAGAACCCAGATCGGACTCTGAGTTTTGGAAACTTTCCTAAACTAAGGGATTGCTTTCCTAATTGAAAGAGGACTTTGTATGGAGAGTTTTTTTTTCTATATAAAGGATGTCCCTCAGCCCTTTTTCACTCTTTTAGAACATTAGTAAACCCTAAAGAAAGAGAAGGAAGAGAAGGAAGAGAAGGAGAAGAAGAAAAAGCTAAGGAGAATAGTTTGCTGAAAAGAGATTGGCTCTTTATCACAGGCAAAGGTATAAAATGAATCTCTGGAGATGTAAACTCTAGGGAATAAGACTTCTATGGAGGATAGGCAATATCAACCTATTATGATTTATGTGATTTCCTTGAGAAAATCCCAAGGAGAACCATAAAGAGTGAATTTGATGATTAGGGTTGATAAGAAACTATTAATAATGACCATAGGATGACCTTAGGATAAACCCCATTGGAGAACAAAAGAACTGACCCAGGAAGAACTCGAATTTCATGTAGACTGTGACCAGAAATTTCAAGGTCACAGCTGCGGTCAACCATAGCATGACCAGTACGACCAGAGGATCGACCATAGAAATTCAAAAAGATTTCAGAAATCATATGGTCGCAGCTACGGTTGCACCATATGCGACCGTAGGGTATCGACCGTAGACAATAAGGTCGATACAGCATGAGACCATAGGACCAATCAGACACCTATCAGTGCTCTGTTTTGATTTTCGACTACTGTAACATGTCACATATGATCTCTAACTTAAATTCATATAACTTTTAGGTTGTTAAATCAATTCAAAGAGAATTTTAAAGCTTGGAAGGACATCGAGAATTGCTAACAGGTGAGGGAACAAGACCTAAACTAATTGGATAATAACAAACTATTTATTTTATTGTGTCCAATGCCATGATTGATTCTATGCTTCTATGCTTGTAATGTGCATCTCACATGTCATCCAATATTCTTGCTATTACTGTTCATGCATATTTAATTCTGTTTATTTATAACATGATGATGATGATGATGATGCTAGAAATAGGCATGTGAATGTATGTATGTGGTTGGTGTGTTGGATGCGAGTCGAGCATCAAGGGGAGGACGTGGCATGGTGGTCTTTGACCTCGTCACCAGACTCTAGCTCTATCTCTACTCAAGTCTTTTCCACTAATATCGTCGTATCGCCATTACCTTGTAGAACTATTACGTCATAGGGCATTAGGGGAGGTGGTCTCGGACCGTGTGGTCTCTGACTCTGCTAGGGGGCCTTAGCTCTATCTCTATGGACGTATTGGGGGATGCTGGGGTGAGGCCTTGGATACATTTTTTGGCATTAGGATTGGTTAGTTGTGAGCCTAGTTTGCAAGTCCTCGCCAATAGGGGCTTACGTGTTGGTATGGGTAGGGCATCAGGGGAAGTGTTATGTGGTGTTTGATCCGGACACTTTAGCTCTATCTCTATTCCATGATGGGTGCATGTGGGACGGCAATGATATTTAATCCATTGGGCGGATTCACACACTCGTGTATAGAGGTGCGATGGCCACCAAACCTTTCTATAGCACATTGCAAACTTATGAACTAGACCAAAGATATGAATTGAATGCATTCATATGTTTATTGTATTGTTTTGTTTTGCTCACTGAGCCATGATGTGTGCTCACCCTTTCGACATCGAATATTTTTAATTGATGATGCAGGTCCTACCATTGAAGAATACATGAATGCGTCGACGTATGGACACGTTGTTGCGATGGATGTAGAAGCTGAAGAAGATGCACTTGATTCATCATGTGAGTGTAACCAATGTGTTTTTGCGTAGGTTTAGTTATAGTTTGAACATCAGATATATAATTGATTGTTTATTTTTATGTCTTGTGGTTTTGAGATAATTAGATTAAATATTTATTTATAACTGTTAGACTCTCAGTTCATTATCTGTAAGACTTCCGCTTATTTGTTTATTATCTCTGATTATTAATGTGGAATGTGTGTGTGGTTTGATATGGTGGGTACAACCTATGCGAGATCCTGGGTGAACCATTGGTTTATTGGTGGTTCATCACACCATTTTGGTTAGACCAGAATTGGAGTGTGACAATTACTCTACTAATTGAGAGAAGATTATATATGAAGACTTTCTCTCTATATAGAGGTCATCCCTCTACCTTCTCTTACTCTTTTGATCAATCTTAAACCTTAGAATTGAAAGGGAGAGAAGAAAAGAAGGAGAAGAGGGCTTGGAAGAGAAGAAGGAGCTCTACAGAGAGGGTTTGTGCCATTGGGTCCCCAACCTACCGCATCAAGGATCCACGGTAAGTACCTTATCTCTATAGAAGGTTAGACAATGTTAGATTTAGGATTTGATATCACAATGTGTAAGATCGGATTCAATTCAATACCAATACCATGATTTCGATCTTAAGGTTTCAATATAAATCTTTAATAATCATAGTTGTTAGGGTTACAATGGGTGATTGAAACCAATGGTTAAAGGCCATAGAATGACCTTAGGATGGATCCCATTGTTGAGCTGAAGAATCGACTCAGAAGGAATTTTGACTAAAAGACAAGCCCAAAATATGACTCAAGGATTGCTTGGTCCCTTGACCAATCGACTAAATAGTTGACCGGAGAAGCGACCGGTTACTTTCGGGAAGTATGACAGGGATTGTTCGAATGGCTGATTGGTCGGCCAATGCAGGACCGGTCATGCAATGGGACAATGTTTGGAAGGCTCAAATAGTAGACCAGACAGTGTGTCCGAGTATCAAAACTTGACTGAATGAAACCCTAATTTAAGTTCATTAATTGTTTAGGATTCCCACTAGTTCAAGATAGTTTTCAAGGCTTGGAAGAGGGACAAACATCGTTCACACGTGATAGAACAATACCTAAACTAATTGGTTAATGAAAAGCTACCCTTTACTTTCTGTTAACTTAACTGATGCCATGTTTTGTATGTTTGTTTGTGCATCTGACATGTCATCCAATTAACTGCTATATATATATATATTATTTTGTTGCACCATGCATATGTTTGTTGCATTGTTTTGTTTACTCATTGAGCTAAGTTGTAAGCTCACCCCACGATATTGTATTTCTTTTAGTTGATGTTGTAGGTATAACTATCGAGGATTATGTCAACGAGCAGATTTATGGACACGTGGCTTCCATGGACGTGTAGGTAGTGGAAGACGAGTATGACTTATCATGCGAGTGTTCCCATTGTGTCTATGCTTAGGTTTATTTTCGTATTTTGAGTTATGGGATGTAAACAAGTATTTATTTGTGTTTTGGTTACTTGGAGATAATTGATTAAATATCTATTTATCATATAAGACACTCAATTCATTAATAAAGACTTTCGCTTATTAATTATTATCTTTGATTGGGATTGGATATGTATGGTTTGATTATTGACACGGTCTTATGTGATCCAAGCTTGAACCATTGGTTTATATGACTGTTCATTCACACTTTTGGTTTGTCCAAAATTGGGGTGTGACACACCGTGTCCTTGGTAAGATGCTAGAAACTTAAGAGGGCTCAGTGACCATGCGTCACCCATCCCTGATACCCGTACGTCACATAAGGCAATACACATCCATCCAAACATACATAGTTGTTATAATGCAAATGCATGTTCAAGTATTATAAGTATAGAATGACATGTTATATCACGCAACATAGACATACAAAATATGTCCTAAGTCTATGGACCTGACACCTTATGTAAAACCTGCACCCAGAAAACCCGGCCTAGCCTGATTTCTGTTGTGCTAGGAGGGTTTTCCATCGTTAACTAAACGCGTTCCCAAGTCATTAACATGAAACTTGGTTGCACCAATGGTAGGACCAAATTGATAATAAAATAAAAGTTACAACTTAAGCCTTTGATACCAGCGTCGGTCGCTAGAGCCGGTTGGTAAACCCTATGGAGTAGCGACCGGGACCATTGATTGGACAGGACAAATTGGCCTATCTGTGGCATTTAATGAATTGAATCCATTTTGAAAGTTGTATGAGAATATTCCCTAGACCCATGGATGGATCCAGTGGATCCCAACCCTATCCTAACCACCTTAAAGTTTGTTATGTCGAAGGAATCATCTTCCAACTTAATTACTTGACACTTGTCATCTCCCTAGAGTCCCTTGCTCTAACTAGGAGTTTACTCTAAGAGGGAGACTTCAATTAGTATGACTCCTGTTCTAATTAACCTCCCTATTGTATACATATTAATCATAAAAAATTCTGATGCATTCTCATAGAGGGAGGGAGAGTTGAAGAAGATGGAGAAGCTTTGTGGAAAGGAAACTCGGAGAACTATCGACATCCATTGACACTACCGATCTCTACTCAAACGATTGACGGTAAAACTCCTTAAACTAGTCTATCATTAGATCTAATATCATTTCTTAATGAAGCTCCGTTCTCCATTAATGGTAGAACATAGTATCATCTTTCTTATATCAAGAAGGTATGTTTTTGATGGTTGATTCAATGTAAACCTTGAATCCATATTAGGATTAAACTCAAGATTTGATACCTAGAGCTAGGAGGTATATCCCTAATCGACCCTATTAGTGTCACACCCCAATTTTGGATGAACCACAAGTGTGAATGAACTGTCACTAAACCATCGGTTCAAGCCAGGATCACATAGGATCGTGCCAACAATCCAAACCATACACATTCCACACAATTAGAGATAATAATAAATAGTGGAATTATATTAATACTGAACTGAGTGTCTAATGTGATAAATAGTTATTAAACTAGTTATCTCTAAGTTGCCAAAACATAAATAAATATATGTTTACATCCATAACTCAAAATACGAAAGTAAACCTATGCATAGACACAATGGAAACACTCACACGAAGAGTTATGCTTGTCTTTCACCACTTGCACATTCAAAGCTGCCACGAATCCATACGACAGTACGTTAACATAGTCCTCGACAATTATACCTGCATCATTAATTAAAAAATACGATATCGTAGGGTGAGCTCACAACTTAGCTGAGTGAGTAAACAAAATAATGTAACAAACATATGCATGATGTCAATTCATATCTTTGGTTTGGTTTAAGTTTGCAATATGCTATGGGAAAGATAAGCAACCACCATACCTCTATACACGAAAGTGTGAGCATGCCCAACGGATCATATACTGTTGTAGCCCCACATCACCCACTACAGAATAGAGATAGAGCTAAAGCCTAATAGATCACATACAACCAGTACTCCCCCTAATACTCTACCCCATACCAGTATTGTCACACCCCAATTCTGGGCTAACTAGTGGTGTGATGAACCGTCATGAGATCCAATGGTTCAAACCAAGATCTTGTATAAGCCATGCCAACATTCCAAGCCAAATACACATTCTATAATAATAATCAGAGTAAATAAATAAATAGCAGAAGTCTTATTAATAATTAACTGAGGTTTAGCATGATAAATAAATTTTTAACAAGTTATCTTCAAGTAACCAAAACATAATTAATATCGATTACAAGTATCAAAATACAAAAGTTAACCACTAAGCGTAAACATAGTTGAAACACTCGCTTGAGGATTCATATTCATCCTCCACAGCATGCTCATCCGTAGCCGCTACATGTCCATGTATTGGCGCATCGATATAATCTTCAATCATAACACCTGTAACATAAAAAATTAAAAAGAATTGCACATGTGAGGGTCAGTTCTTCAACTTGAACTCAGTGAGTGAACAAAATAATACAACAAACATATGCATGCATTCAATTCATATCTTTGGTCTAGTTTAAGTTTGAAATATGCTATAGAAAGGTTTGGTGGCCACCTTCCCTCTATGCACGGGTGTGTAAGCCTACCCAATGGATCAAACATCAGTGTCGTCCACATCCACCCCACCATGGAATAGAGATAGAGCTAAAGTGTCTGGATCACACACACCACCAACACTTCCCCTGATGCCCTACCCATACCAACATGTAAACCCTTTTTGGCGAGGGCTTATAAACTGGGTTCGTAACTAACCAATCCTAATGCCATCTAATGTATCCAAGGCCTCACCCCAGCGTCCCTCAATACATCTGTAGAGATAGAGCTAAGGCCCCCCGATAAAGTCAGAGACCATACGATCTGAGACCACCTCCCTTGATTCCCTATGACGTAATAGTTCTGCTAAGATAATGGTGATATGACAATGTCAGTGTAAGACCCATACGCCATGAATCTGGTCAAACCTTACGTTCTCGTGTCGTGACCGGTTTTTCAATCATAACTGACTCAAGTAAACCAATTGTATGAAGAAACCATAAAATAAGGTAAGCAACAAGTCAAATTTAGTTAGTGTGGTTGACTGGTTAAGTTTGTATGGAAGCAACCAGTCAAAAACTAAAAACCAGTAATTTTGCTCATATGGTGGCAGTTTGGAGGGATGTGGTCGATACGTGTGGTCGCACATGATACCACACAACATGAGACCACACGCATGAGACCACACAACTTGTGGTCACATATTTTGGACGTGTGGTTGCACGGATTCTGCGATCACACGTGCGATCACAAGATGCTAAATCGACTCCGTGTTTAGGAAACTTTCCTAATTTGAGGGGGACTCTTTCCTAATTTAAGTGGGACTATATAGAGGTTTTTCTCAATATAAAGGATGTCCCTTAGCCTCTTTCACTTTGTTAGAATTCAAACTGAATGAGAGAGAAAGAGAGGAAGAAGAAGAAAAGGAGAGAAAAGCTTGAGGAAGGTGTTACAGAGAAGAATTTCATCTCTACAACAAGCTTAAGGTATGGACTTGACTCTGTAGGGTAGATAAGATAGAATATGTTCTTTTCAAGTTTATGTGAGGAACCTAATACAATGATTTGGTTATAAGTTTCCCATGGGAAATCATAGAGAATGGGTTAGGGATAATGGATGAGGAAAAAACTATGATTAGAGGCCATAGAATGATCTTAGGGTGAATCCCATTAATGAGCCATGAGGAAGAACTCGTATGAGAAGTAAAATCAACCAAAACTTTGTATGGTTGCTATTATGGTCGACCACAGGGTGACCATAGGATCGACCACAGCTATTTGGGAAGTTCCCAGGAAATGTATGGTCACAGGGTGTTGTCGCATAAAATGAGACCATAGGGTTCGACCACATAGTGTGTGGTCTCATATATTGAGACCACAGGTCCGACCATACGTGTGACCACATGATAACATCAAGCATATTATGAGACCAAACAAGGTTTTTAACTACTGTAACTTGGTAAACTAAAACCCTAACTTACATACATTAATTGTTTAGGTTCCTAATAGATTCAAAGTGACTTCAAAGCTTGGAAGAGGAACAAACATCGATCAAAGGTGAGGGAACAAGACCTAAACTAATTGGCTAATAATAAGCTTTTTTATTTTATTGGGTCCAATGCAATGATTGATTCTATGCTTGTATGCTTGTAATGTGCATCTCACATGTCATCCAATATTACTGTTATTACTGTTCATCCATATTTACTTTTGTCTATTTATAACATGATGATGATGATGATGCTAGGAATAGGCATGTGATTGTGTGTGTGTGGTTAGTGTATTGGATGTTAGTGGAGCATTAGGGGGAGGACGTGACATTGTGGTTCATCCTCGTTACCAGACTCTAGCTCTATCTCTACTCAAGTCTTTCCCACTGACATCGTCGTATTGCTATTACCTTAGCAGAACTTTTACGTCATAGGGCATCAAGGGAGGTGGTTCTGGACCGTGTAGTCTTCGATTCTGTCGGGGGCCTTAGCTCTATCTTTATGGATGTATTAGGGGATGCTGGGGTGAGGCCTTGGATACACTGGATGACATTAGGATTGATTAGTTGCGAGCCCAGTTTGCAAGCCCTCCCCAATAAGGGCTTACGTGTTGGGATTGGTAGGGCATCAGGGGAAGTGTTGGCTGTTTGTGATCCGGGTACTTTAGCTCTATCTTTATTCCATAGTGGGTGCATGTGGGACAGCAATGATGTTTGATCCATTGGGTAGATTCACACACTCATGTATAGAGGTGCGGGGGCCTCCAAACCTTTCTATAGCATATTGCAAACTTAAAAACCAGACCAAAGATATGAATTGAATGCATGCATATGTTTGTTACATTGTTTTGTTTTCTCACTAAGCTCAAGTTAGAGAGCTGACCTCGCACGCGTAATTCTTTTTAGTTTCTGATGTTGCAGTTATTACTATCGAAGATTATATCGATGCACCAACGTATGAACAAGTGGCAGCTATGGATTTGCAAGTTGTGGAGGACGAATAAAACTCGTCAAGCGAGTGTTTCAACTATGATTACGCTTTGTGATTAACTTTTGTATTTTGATACTTGTAATAGGTATTAAATATGTTTTGGTTACTTGGAGATAATCTGTTAAATATTTATTTATCATGTTAGACCTCAGATCATTATTAATAAGACTTTCGCTATTTATTTATTTACTCTGATTATTATTGTGGAATGTGTATTTGGTTTGGATTATTGGCATGGTCTTGCGAGATCCTGGTTTGAACCATGCTGAACCACAATGCCACGTCCTCCCCCTGATGCTCCACTTGCATCCAGCACACTAACCACATACATAATCACATGTCAATTCCTTGCATCATCATCATCATGTTACAAATAGATAGAAATAAATATGCATGAGCAGAATATAACAATAATGTTGGATGACATGTGAGATGTACATTACAAGCATACAAGCATACAAGCATAGAATCATTCATTGCATTTGACTAATAAAATAAAATAGTTTGTTATTATCTAATTAGTTTAGGTTTTGTTCCCTCACCTTTGATTGATGTTTGTTCCTCTCCCAAGCTTTGGAAGTCACTTTGAATTTATTAGTAACCTAAACAATTAATGTATTTAACTTAGGTTTCAAGTTTACCAAGTTATAGTAGTCGAAAACCTTGTCTGATCTCAAATTATACTTGCTATTATGGTGTGGTCGTAGGTGTGGTTGAACCTGTGGTCTTAGTATATGCGACCACAACATGCGACCACACGATTTTGAAAACCTTCCCGAATAGCTGTGGTTGACCCTCTGGTTACCCTGTGGTCAACCATGGCTGTGACAATATGAAGTTTGATTGATTTTTACTTCTCATACGAGTTTCTCACCTTGGCTTGTCAATTGGATTCACCCTAAGATCATTATATGGCCTTTAATCTAGTTTATCCTTATCAATTATTCATAGCCTATTCTCTTATTGTTTTCCTTAAAAATTTCATAATCGAAATCGTTATATTAAATTCAACACATCAAATTGATGAAAAGGAACCTATCTTATCTGATCTAGCTTTACAAAGACAAGTTCATACCTTAAGCTTGCTGTAAAGAGATAGAATTCTTCTCCGCAAAACCTTTCCCAAAGCTTTCTTCTCCTTCTCTTCCTCTTTCTTTCTCTTTTAGGTTTAGAGTTTCAATTTGGATTCTAAAAGAGTGAAAGAGGCTAAGGGACGACCTTTATATAGAAAAAAACCTCCTTATAGAGTCCTACTTTAATTAGGAAAGAGATTCCTAAAGATTTGGAAAATTTTCAAAACTCAGAGTCGGTCTCAACGTCGTGCAGTTGCACGTGTGGTCGCAAAACCTATCGACCACACTTCCCAAGTATGCGACCACACGTTGTGCGGTCTCATGTATGTGGTCTTATGTGGTTGACCACACCCCTCAAAAATGTGATCATATGACCAAAATTTACTGGTTTTTAGTTTTTGACTGGTTGCTTCTACGTTAACTTAAACAATTAACTACACCAACTAAATTTGACTTGTTGCGTACCTTATCTTGTGGTTTCTTCATACAATTAGTTCACTTGAGCTGGTTATGATGGGAAGACCGATCACGACATGAGAACGTAAGGTTAGACCGGGTTCGTGGTGTATGGGTCTTACGAGTACATATTCCCCTACTAGCGAGGGCTTATAAATTGGGATCGTGTCTAACCAATCCTAAATGTCATCAAAGTTGTATCCAAGGCGTTACCCAACATCCCTCAATATGCCTATAGAGATAAAGCTAAGGTCTACTAGCAGAGCTACATCCATACACGGTGATTACCCCCTGATACCCTATGACATACTGGTTCCGCTAAAGTAATGGTGATACAATGATGTCAGTGTGGTGAATGGTTCGATGCTACAACCTCTTCCCATTCAGCACACCAATCACATACAAACACATGCCTATTCATATCATCATCATCATAACAGAATCAGAATAATGATAAAATATGCAAGAACAAGAATAACAGTTATTGGATGCCATGTGAGATGTACAAACAATCATACAAAGCATGGTATTAGTCAACTTAACAGAAAGTCAAGGGTAGCTTGTTATTAATCAATTAGTTTAGTTCTTTATTTCCTTACCTGTGAATGATATTTGTTCCTCTTCTAAGCCTTGAAACTATCTTAAACTAGGGGAAAACCTAAACAATTAATGAATTTAGATTAGGATTTCATTTCGTCAAGTTTGACACTTGGACTCACTGTCTAGTCTCCAATACAAGCCTTCTGGACATTGTCCAGTCGAGTTACCGGTCTTGCATTGGTTGATCAATGAGTCCACCTGACAAACCCTATCATACTTCCTGAGAGACATCGGTAACTTCACCGGTCTTTTATATAATCGATCGGTCAAGGGACCGGACAACTCCTGAGTCATATCTCAGGTTTGTCTTTCAGTCCAAATTCTTTCTGAGTCAATTCTTTGGCTCAACAATTGGATGCATCCTACGGTCATTTTATGACCTTTAATTCCCTAAGGTTGGTCCTTCAAAGAGCCCTAGCATCTAGCATTATCATATATTTATGTAATAGTCTTTAAAATTGGGTTCATGGTATTGGATCTGATCCAACACATTTTAATCCCACATCTTAGTACAGTCTAACCTTTTTACAGAGATAAAGGGACTTACGGTTGGCTCCTTAATGCGGTTGGTTGAAAACCAATAGTAATTCTCCTCGCTGCAAAGCTTCCACTCCTTTTTTTTATGCTTTCTTCCTCTTTAAGCCTTCTGTTCCTTCTCTCCTCTCTTTCTCTCAACTTCTAGGGTTTAAAGAATGATTAAAAGAGTGAGAAAGGGTAGAGGGACGTCCTCTACATAGAGAGAAAGTCTCCATATAGAGTCATCTCTCATTTAAGAGAGTAACATTCTCAAATTAGGAAACTTTTTTACTCATAGAGTTAAATCTGGGCTTGGACTGGACAACATAACACTATCGATCGGACAACCTACGAGAGATTGGTTCTTACCTGGCTTTGTGGTTTCTTCATACAGTTGATTTGCTTGAGCCGATTATGATGGGAAGACTTGGCACAACACGGTTAGACCGAGTTAGTGGAGTGCGGGTCTTACAACTCCCCCTACAAATAAATTTCGTCCTCGAAATTTATACATACCTGTCGAGTTTAATAGGTGAGGATATTTTTTTTGCATGGCATTTTTCTCTTTTCACTTATCTCTTCCACATCTTGGCTCCTCCAGGTGATCTTAACATAGTAAATATCTTAGTTGCGAAGATGTTGTACCTTTCGACTAGTGATCTTGGCTGACACAATTTCGAAGGTTAAGTCTTCTGTCAAACCCAGTGGATCTGCCGTCAAAACATGTGTTGTATCTCTGATGTATTTCTTCAATTGTGAAACATGGAATACAAAATGTACACCAGACATAGATGGCAGTAGCACAAGTTAATATGCTACTTTCTTACGTCTTGCCAAAATCTCATAAGGTCTAACGTATCTGGAACACAATTTACCCTTCTTACCAAACTGTTTGAAACCATGCATGGGTGATATTTTCAAGAATACCTTATCACCTACAACAAACTCAAGGTCTTGGCATTGGTTATCTGTATATTGCTTTTGATGATCTTGAGCCATCTTAACAAACTTAGGTCCTACAATTCTTCTTTCTCCGACTTCATTGCAAAACAGACGAGTTCGACACTTCCTACCATAGAATGCCTCATAAGGTGACATCTGTATGGTAGGTTAGTAACTGTTGTTGTAAGCAAACTCGATCAATCGCAACTTCTCATCCCAAGCTCCTTTGAAATCAATCGTACAAGCTCGTAGCATATCTTCCAAGATTTGGATGGTGCATTCTGACTGTTCATCGGTTTGAGGGTAAAATGCAATGCTAACTTTAACTTCATTCCCATTGGGTCTCTGTTCGGCACTATGCTCTCAGGTACACCATGTAATCCGATAGTATTATCCACATATAGCTTGGCTAGTCGCTCCAAGGTATATTGAGGTCATAGCAATGAAATGAGCTGTCTATGTAAGATGATCAACAGTCACCCAAACTACGTCAACTGATCTGGGAGTCAGTGGTAAATCAGTGACAAAATCCGTAGTGATGTAGTCCCATTTCCATGCTGGCTCAAGTAGTGGTTGTAGTAAGCCTGCTAGTCTTTGTCTTTAGACCTTCACTTGTTGGCAATTTAGATACTGGAACACGTACCTCGCCACATCAGCCTTCAATCCTTTCCACCAGTATAATCGCTTCAGGTCATGGTACATTTTAGTACTTCTAGGATGTACTGAATATGGAGTAGAATGGGCTTCTAACATTATTCTGTCTCTAAGGTCTGAGTCTTCACCTTCAGGTATACACAATCATCTTCTTTATCTCAGTACGTTATTTGCATCCAAAGTAAAATCAGGATTTGGCTTACCCTTCTTTAAATCTTCTTGCACAGTTTTCAGATATAGGTCTTGTAAAATTGCTTCTTTTACTTTTTCTGTCAAGTCAGGTAGAATCTTCAATGTCACGAACATAAGTAAAAATTTATGAATCAAACCTTGCTCTATTGGATCATCATGAGTTTCTATAATAGGCTACTCCTTATCCCAATAAGAAACTGTTGTTGCAGAACACAAGGCAGCTTTTATACTAGGCCCTCCTTCTGGCCTCATTATTCCTTTTTTGCTCAAAGTGTCAGCTACTACATTAGCCTTGCCTGGGTGATACTGAATATCGCAGTCATAATCCTTCAAGAGTTCTAACCATCTTCTCTGCCTCATGTTCAACTTTTTCTGAGTGAAGAGATAAGTAAGACTCTTGTGATCTGACTTAATCCGGAAATTTTCACCATACAAATAATGTCACACCCCAATTCTGATCCAACCAGAATGGTGTGAGTGAACCGTCATTGAACCAACGGTTCACACTAGGATCTCGAATAGGCCGTGTCCACTCATACAAACCATTACACATAACCACAATCAGAATATAAATATACAGCAGAAGACTTTAAATAGAATGAACTGAGTATCTATTGATAATTTAAATAAATATCCCATTATCCAAATTCAAACACATAAAATAAATATCTTTTACATCCCATTAATATCAAACGAAAATAACTGAAACAACTAAATAAAAATCCATCACAAGTACACACAGAAAGGGCACTCGCATGAAGCGTCATGCTCGTCCTCTCCTGCTTGCACATCCAGAGCAGCAATACCTCCATACGCCGGAGCGTTCACGTAGTCATCCACGGTGTATCCTGCATCAACATCTAAAAGCAATGTATATACAAAGGGTGAGCTACCAACACAGCTCAGTAAGACAATCAGACAGTTTCACAAGATTATGCATGAGTAACAATCAATTTTATGCTGTGGTCTGGTTTTAAGTTTGCAATGTGCTATAGAAAGGTTTGGTGGCCCCCGCACCTCTATACACGAGTGTGTGGCACCTCATGGATCACACCCCCATTGGCCCACATGCACCCACCATGGAATAGAGATAGAGCTAAGATACCCACGTACCTCCCCTGATACTCTACCCATACCAGTACCTAAGCCCCTACTGGCCAGGGCTTGCAAACTGGGCTCGCAACTAACCAATCCTATATGTCATCAATGTATGCTCTATCCCAGCACAGCCGTCTACGGCATAGAGATAGAGCTAAGGCATTCCCACACCTCCCCTGATGCCCTATCCGCAACTAACCCACTAGGATAGAAACAATACGCAGGTAGACCCTATCCCAACATAACTCCCTACGGCATAGAGATAGAGCTAAAGCATCGTGGACAAGCCAGCGTCGACTCGGAATCCACAGTACCACATAACAATGGCCGGGACAACATCAATATCGGAGACCACCGTACCACGACCTTCCCCTGATACCCCACCCGTACCAAGCATGTTAAGACAGAATACTACAAAAAGGTGCTAATGTGAAGAGCGATCCCAGGCCCATGCCCCACTCCACACACTAACGAAAATAATCACATGCCTAACAATCACATCCTATCAATGCATGAACAGTAATAATAACTGAAAGTAAAGGATGGCATGTGAATATGCACAAACAACACATCTCATATAATCAGGTGATTAACAACAATTTACTGTCCATTAATTATTAGGTTTAGGTCAGATAACTTGCTCCACGTCGCAAGATCCAAACGATAAGTCACAAAGTCCTACAATATTATTAGGGTTTCATTAAAATAACATTCTTAGAGTTTCATGTTGATCGGAACCCAACAGGGTTACAAATACCCTCACAGAGCTGACCGGTGGCAACATACCGGTCGCAGCTCTGTGGGGAAGACTGGCGACCGGTATGGTCACCCGGTCCCCACAGATAACCTCTCGAGAGGTAGCGGTCGCAACATACCGGTAGCACTATGTGCAACCGGTATAGTTGATCGGTATGTCTCCGAAAGACCATACATGGGTTTTTCGACTGCCGACGATCATCCTCCATGGATTTTCAGGGTTTCTCCTATCCATTCTAAGTCTAGGCTTTGAGTTAGAGTTATCCCCAACTCATTCAAGTCTTATTTCGATGAACATCATCTCGAAACTCAAATCTAAGGTTTGACGGCAACTTAGGGTTTATTGGCCAATTTAGGGTTTTAGATCAATACCTACTTTGCATGGTATTGATCCACCCACACAACTAACATAGGGTAAGAAGATGGATTCAAACACTTACCGTTGACTCGCATAATGAGAACGTCGTCGAACGGTAATGGCGGCACCTCCTTCTTCTTCCTAGCCCCTTCTCCTTTCCAGCCTCTTTCTCTTCTCTAGGATTTGTGAGAGACACTGGAAAGGATTTGAGGAGGTTTAAGGGTGTATTTATAGGCTAGAAATAGGTTTTAGTAACCCTACTAGGATTAGAAAACTTCTAGGATTCGAAATCAGGAAAGTGGGACCCGTAGAGACCAATTTCCAGATTCCCGCACATAGCTGCGCAGGCCATACCGGTCGACCGGTACCAAGACCGGTACCATCGACCGGTATACCTAAAATCAGATATAATTGGTCGACTTCGGTCTGATTTTGTACCTGTTTGTTATCCGCTTGCCCCGTCTGGCCCGGTGATGATCGGAAGACCTGTCATGACACAAAACCAAGGTTTAGACCGGGTTTTCAGAGTGCGGGTCTTACAAATAATGTCTCCAAGTCTTGATTGCATGAATCACCATCGCTAGTTCCAAATCATGTGTAGAGTAATTCTTCTTGTGCTCCTTCAATTGTCTTGAAGCATAAGCAATCACATGTTCACCTTGCATCAGTACGCATCTTGAACCTAATCTGGAGGCATCGATGTATGGGGTAAAAGATTCCCTTGGTGCCGGAATGGTCAAGATGGGAGCCGATATCAGCCTGGCCTTCAATATTTGGAAACACCATTCACATTTGTCAGTCTAAATAAACTTTTCTCTCTTCCTGGTTAACTTGGTAAAAGGTATGGTGATTCTAGAGTAGTCCTCTATGAACTGTTTGTAATAACTAGCTAACCCTAAGAAACTCCTAATCTCGACAACGTTCTTAAGCACTTCCTACCCTACAATTGCTTTTAATTTACTAGGGTCCACTTTTATCCCTTTTTAATGATACTACGTGACCTAAGAAAGTCACTTCATTCAACCAGAACTCACATTTCTTGAATTTGGCATAAAGCTTCTCCCTCCTCAGCCGTTGTAAGGCTGCTCTAAGATCCATCGCATGACTCTTTTTGTCTTTGGAATAGACCAGAATATCGTCTATGAAGACTATGACTAAAGTGTCCAACATGTCATGGAACACTCGATTTATAAGCTCCATAAAAGACGCTAGTGCATTGGTTAACCCAAAAGACATAACTAGGAACTCATAATGTCCGTACCTAGTTCTGAAAGCTACCTTTGGAATGTCGCTGTCTTTAATCTTCAGTTAATGATATCCTGACCAAAGACCGATTTTGGAGAATACCTTCGCACCTTGTAACTGATTGAATAAGTCATCTATCTGAGGTAGTGGGTATCGATTCTTGATCGTGAGTTCATTCAACTCTCGATAGTCTATATACAATCGAACATTACCATCTTTCTTCTTTATGAACAATACTGGTGCTCCCCATGGTGATATACGTGGCCGGATAAACACTTGTCCAATAACTCCTGTAGTTGAATCTTCAGTTCTTTTAGTTTTGGAGGAGCCATCTGATAGGGTGCCTTATATACAGGTGCCAACCCTAGCAATAAGTATATGACAAACTCAATTACTTAATCAGGTGGGAACATGGGTAAGTCTTCAAGGAACAAATCCAAAAATTCCCATACAACTTCAATATCTTTCATCCGTGGTGCTTCTTTGATAACATCCACCACAGATACTATATATCTGACTCCACCCTATACAAGGCATCTCTTCACCTTAAGTGCAAAGAGAATAAGCTTCTATTTATGAAGAAGTTTGGTCCCCATATAGCTGAATTATGTACCATCCTTGCCCTTGAATGACAACTTCTTTTTAGCGTAAAATAGACTCGTAGAATGTTGAGATAACCAGTCCATTCCTAAGATGACATCGTAGTCTGCCATCTCAAGCTAAACTAGGTTTGCATACAGGCTCCGCCCATTAATAAGGACTGGACATGGTCCATAACACTCATCTAATATAACCTCTAATCCCAATGGTGATCTTAATAATAGCTTGAGGTCTAAAGGTCTAAGGGGCACATTCAATTTTTTCCCAAAAGAGATGGACACGAAAGAATGGGTAGCCCCAGAGTCAAAGAGAACTCTGGCGGGTACACCAGCTATAGTTATGATTCCTATTGTTTTACCTAGGTTTAGTCTACATGCTCACACAAAGTATTATAATAGATAAAAGTTAGGTCATACATGTGACCACATCAGGTGATGCGGTTGTGTCTTCAGAAGTCACGGCATACACCTTTCCTTGCTGTAACTGCTTCTTGGGCTTAGGGCAGCTCTTTGCATGATGCCCCATTTGATCACAATTGAAGCACTTGATATTTGCAGTCAGTTGTCCAGGTTGAGGTAAAACTATCAGGGTCGTCTTGGCTGCCCCATTAGTGTTCTATGACTGAAATGGTTTGAAAGTCTTTGAGTTCCCTCCGTTAAATCTATTTTCATTTGGCCTCTTCAAACCATGATTCTGAGCAAGGTAGCTCTCTTTCTGACTAAACTCCAGCACTTGAATAATATGTACAGCTTCATTATAAATCTTCTTCTCTAATCCCAGCACATGTTCTCGAATACTTCCCCTCAATCCCACAGTTCGGGTTTTAGTCTCTTCCTCTTACATGCTGGCAGGGGCAAAAAAGAACAACTCCTCATAACGCTGCTGATAGGTGTCTACTGTCATCTGACCTTGGTACAGACTCAAGAACCCCTTCTCCATCTGATCTCTAAAGCTTCTGAGAAAGTACTTCTTGAAGAAGGCTTCCTTGAAGATAGCCCAGGTCAGCCGAGAATGCTTAGTCAGTAGGTAGGTGTGAGTAGACTTCCACCAATGGTTCGCATCTTCTCTCAGCATGAAGGTTGCACACAATACCTTCTCTTCTTCAGTTATAGTCATCATCAACAAGTTCTTCTCCATCTCGTCAATCCAGTGAGCTAGCCATAATGGATTTGACATCTTCCCTAAGAACGTCTGAGGCTTCATCTTCAGAAAACGCTTCACAAGTCTTGAATGATCTTGTTGCCCATAAGCTCCATACACCGGTGGTGGATATTGGTGACCACCCTAGTACATGCCTTATTGTGCTCCAAGGTTCTATACTGGTGTGTGCATCACTAGAATCTGTTGTGCTGTGGGCACTGTATTATTGCCAACGGGTCTTGGAGGCACTGTATTACTACCAACCAGTACTGTACTGGTCTGACCTAGAGGTGTTGGTGTGGTATTGGCAGCTTGGGGAGAAATTCCCATGGCAACTTGCATAGCCAGCAACATCTGCTATTGTTCTTACATCTGTCGTGCCAAATTTGTCACAACCATGGCCAATTCAAGTGGTGGTTCTGGCAAGTTGGTTGGGTTGGCCTAGATGTTTCCACCTTGAGTTGCATCATTATTCCCTGATTGTTCTTTCGGATTTTCATTCACATTTCCCACTCTAGATGGTGGTGGGGTCGGGCTTCTGCCTCTTTGACTATTTTTGTGAGTACGGCGTGCCATTTCAGACTATCGACTATCATAGTTTTTGCATAGCCAATAGGTGTGACACACAGTACAACATATGATAGTTTATAGTCCTATAGTATATGAAAATCCTTAACAAACAGAACCAAACAAAATTCATACAAGTTAAAGAAACTTTGTCCGGTTGTCCTTGACCGGTCGTGTATTGAGTGACCAATGAGTGATCCGGACAAACCCTGAGAACATTCCCGAGAGCCTTCGGTCAATTGATCGGTCGACTTTTAAGTCGAATTTCTCGACCAGTCAATTAAAATTCTATTTTTAGACCTGTTTTTGAGCCTTCTTTCTTCATTTTCCCTTTTGTTTTCTACTGAGTTCCAACCCAACTCATTGCCAGTGAGTTGCTATAGTACCCACGAGTTAAAATCCAAGCTTTCCATACCGGTCAATAACTCCCAACACTCTTCAAAGGTATGTTCTTCAATCTCCTTCTTTCTTTGGACTATTCTACCTAGGTTTTTATCACCTTTTGTTATCTTTTCCAAATTAAAACTCATTTCACCATAGGAATGTCATTTTCTTTAGTTACTTTTGATGTTGGGCACCTAATAGATGAAAGCCCTTAATTAATTTTGGGTTTCATTGGTTGGTTTGAAAGAAATCCCAATTTATTGGATTTTTGCCTTAAAATTGGGGTTTTTTTCCCAAAATTTTGAATTCCTTAAAATTCCTTGAAATTTGTTAAATTCTTGGATCCATTGAATGTTGTTTGGCATGTTTGAATATGTTTCCCATTGACGTAAGTGCTCTAGTCCAAGAAATTGGATGAAAATGAGGCTTTAGACCGAATTACACCATTATGCTGTCGAAATTTCTAGAATTTTGACTAATAAATTCTTTTTTTATTTGTTTTTGAATCTTGTAATTAATATGACTTGAACCAAGAACCCTAGGCCAAATGATGCTTTGCACTTTTGCATAGCCGAAGCCGAGGTGCAATACCCTTGGTTCCGAAATAAGAAAGTCGAGGTGGGCCGGTTTGTGAAACTACCGGATCTGGCTAGGTTTAACGTAGAGGTAGCATTTAATGACATGGGATGGCTATCTGTGACCTAGTACCAGGGGTCAACACGTCCCAAATTAGTCAAGTAATTTTACTATAACCTGCAGCTAGAAGACTATCTTGAGGACCTTGACAGGGGTAGAGAGCTAAGGATCACTAGTTAGGTGAAATGGGTATAGATTTCTTTTGATACACAATAGCTGGTAGGACTTCTAAATATTTCAAATGTCGGCGAGCTTGTGTACTGCGCACCCAAAGAGCACCAATTTATGAGGGAAGACCTACGCCTGGAAGTGAGGAACCAGATCATACAAGATGGGCCCTGGGAAATGAAAGCGGTCAATCTTCGCCCTGAGCCTCAAGTCTACTGTAAGATCATACAACACAACCTCATACCTCAGAGTGGACACTACAATGAGGTATCATAGCTTTCCTAGTATGTCCTCTACTGTATTTGCACCAGACAGCCAGTATGCCTACCATACATTATCATATGCACCATTCTTAGAGCTACAATGCCCAACCTGAAGGGTAATTTACCCTATGATCGCATGATCACTACTCTTCTCGATCGCCTTCATGTAAACATGGAAGATGTAAAAAAATACAAGGAGATGGTATCAGTAGACCTAGACTGGGATGAGATCACCAGGATGGAAATGCATGAGGTGGAGATCAATGATGAAGAGCTAAATGCACTAGATCGTCCTCTGGGACAAGTTCCAACGGCGATAGCAGCAACAGCATTCGAGGTAGCAACAGTAGAGGGTGGTGGGGACGACAACTTATATACATGGATGTAGATGACATCCCCCCCTCTAATGCCATGGCATACATTAGAGGTTTGCCCATCTCGTCCTCTGCCAGATGACATGATGACACTCCTTCGAGAAATCTGAGTATCTCAGCGTAACATGGTGCATCGGTTAAGAGAGATCCTGGATGCTTAGCGAGTGACAGACAGACAAGTGGCAAATCTTGCTGAGAGTCTCCGTACCACTCAAGAGCAGGTAGCTTGGTTCTGGAGGGTCTATGTAGAGGATTATGATAGAGACTGGGAGTTACCACCTTATCCTGCAGCACAAGGATAGGTTTTTATTTTCAAATATAGATACATTTATTTTTTATGCTTATTCTCAGGGTAACTGTCTAGATTATGAACTATACACTTTATTATTATTTTTTATCTGGATACATTATGATTGGTTTCTTTTTATATGCATATCATTTTATTTTTCTTTATAAGTGCATTATGATCTTCTTTAAGTTTATATCTCAACCAACAATGTGCTTAGATGGGTTTGTATTAAAGATTTTAGATTTAATCCTAACTTAGTTCATAGACATAAGTGGATGCATTTAGGTTTGATTGACAGAGCCCAAATGCTCTGATACCAAGTTGTCACACCCCAATTTTGGATGAACCAGCAGTGTGAATGAACCGTCATTAAACCATCGATTTAAGCTAGGATTACATAGGACCGTGTTAACAATTCAAACCATACACATTCCACATAATCATAGATAATAATAAATAGCAAAATTATATTAATACTGAACTGAGTGTCTAATGAGATAAATTATTAAACTAGTTATCTCTAACCAAAACATAAATAAATATCTATTTATATCCATAAATTAAAATACAAAACTAAACCTATGCATAGATACAATGAAAACGCTCACATGAAGAGTCATGCTCATCTTCCACTGCTTGCACATTCAAAGCCGCCATGTGTCCATGCTATGGCACGTTAACATAGTCCTCGACAGTTGTACCTGCATCATCAATTAAAAGAAATAAGATATTGTAGGGTAAGCTTACAACTTAGCTCAGTAAGTAAACAAAACAATACAACAAACATATACATGATGTTAATTCATATTTGGTCTGATTTAAGTTTGTAATGTGCTATGGGAAGGATAGGCGGCCACCATACCTCCATACACGAGAATGTGAGCATGCCCAACTGATCACACACCACCCTTACCCCATATTACCCACTATTGAATATAGATAAAGCTAGAGCCTAACGGATCACACACCGCCAACACTCTCTCTGATACTCTACCCCATACCAGTAGGTAGGCCCTTACTGGCGAGGGCTTATAAATTGGATTCGTGTCTAACCAATCCTAATTGTCATAGGAGTTGTATCCAAGGCCTTACCCCATCATCCCTTAATATTCCCATAGAGATAGAGCTAGGGTCTGCTGGCAGAGCAACAACCACACACCATGATCACCCCCTGATACCTTATGAAGTATTACTTCTGCAAAATAATGATGATACATCAATGTCAGTGTGGTGAATGGTTCGATGCTACAACCTCTCCTCATTCAGTACACCAACCACACACAAACACATGCCTATCCCTATTCATCATCATCATATTCGAATAAGAATAATGATAAAATATGCATAAATAGGAATAGTAGTTATTGGATGGCATGTGAGATGCACAAATAATTATATAAAGCACAACATCAATCAACTTAACATAAAATAAAGGGTAGCTTGTTAATAACCAATTAGGTCTTGTTCTATCACTTGTGAACGATGTTTTTTCCTCTTCAAAGTCTTGAAACTATCTTGAACTAAGGGAAAATCTAAACAATTAATGAACTTAGATTAGGGTTTCATTCCATCAAGTTTGACATACAAACTCACTGTCCAGCTCTAATACAAGCCTTCTGGACATTGTCCGATCGAGTCACTGGTCTTGCATTGGTTGATTGATGAGTCTACTGGACAAACCCTATCATACTTCTCGAGAGCCATCGATCGCCTCACCGGTCTTCTATATAGTCGACTGGTCAAGGGACTGGACAACTCCTGAGTTATATCCCAGGTTTGTCTTTCAGTTTAAATTTCTTCTGAGTTAATTCTTCATCTCAACAATGAGATCCATCCTAGGGTCATTCTATGGTCTTTAATTCCCTAAGGTTCATCCTTTAAAGAACCCTAGCATCTAGCATTATCAAAGATTTATGTAACAATTTTTAGAATCGGGTTCATGGTATTGGATCTGGTCCAACACATTTCAATCTCACATCTTAATACAGTTTAACCTTCTATAGAGATAAAGGACTTACCATTGGCTCCTTAATACAGTTGGTTGAAAAATGATGGTAATTCTCCTCACTACGGAGCTTCCTCTCCTCTTAAAGCTTTTTTCCTCTCTAAGCCTTTCGCTCCTTCTCTCCTCTCTTTCTCTCAACTTTTAGGGTTTGAAAAATGATCAAAAGGGTGAGAGAGGGTAGAGGGACATCCTTTACATAGAGAGAAAGTCTCCATATAGAGTCATCTCTCAATTAGGAGAGTAGCCTTCTCAAATTAGGAAACTTTCTTAATCCCAGAGTCAAATTTGGGCTTGACCGATCGACTGACCGGTCGGCAATCCCGAGCACTGGACAACCTAACAATATTGACCGGACAACCTACGAGAGATTGGTTCTTACCTAGCTTTGTGGTTTCTTCGTATGGTTGGTTTGCTTGAGCCGATTATGATGGAAAAACCTAGAATGACACGGTTAGACCGGGTTAGTGGAGTGCGGGTCTTACAACTAAGCCAAGTGATAATAGAATAAATTAATGGTGAAACTCCAATAAAAGGGATTGTCAACGGACTTAAACAGAAGGGGTCTAAAAGCATTTCCAAATGGAGCCCCCAAGGTGAAATCCATGCCTCTAAATAGGCCTCAGACTCTCACCAGTCGCAATAGCCGGATGGAGCACTGGATGGAACCCTGTGTGACCACCAACTTCTCGGACGTAGGGAAAATTGGCCAATGTTGGAACATGATATTGAAATAAAGGTTTGACCAACCTAAACATAAAATTTTGACCTAAAATTTGGAGAGATATTCTCCTATAAGTCTAGTTGATATTTCAAAAAGAATGAGGTCATTGGGACTTGGGATGAGGGAGATATGGTCTCTTTAAGTCGCTGTGCACATATTGAATCCTATTTTGTAAGTCCAACTTAGAAGACCTAGTTCATAATGTTACACTTGTTGGAATGACATGAAATTTGGAAAAGATATTATATTTTAAGTCTAGTTTCATACGAAAGAAACTTGAGGTGATTTGGGTCCGAGATCATAGATGTATGGCCTTTAGAAGAGGCAAATGTCAGATTCTAATGGAATTTGGGAGCTGTCCAGAGGCGACACTGGAGGCAACCTTTTGCTTCCGACCATGCAACCAGATACTACAAGAATGGTCCCTAGTAAGCCTGGATAGACCCATTTACTTTAACCAACCCTTCTGCCAGGAGCCGGACGGTGTCACGATCGATACTCTGTACCGATTGGTGTATCGACCAATTAATGGCAAAATATCTAAACTTCTATTGGACCATATGCTGGTCCAAGGGTAGCAATCGGTAAGGTCTAGACTTGTATAAATCTAAAGTTAATTATGTAGGACCTCAAATTAATGACTTTATACCTTGTATAGGAATAAAACACCTTGTGAACATGGGCTTTGCTAGCATGGATAATTACAACTAAGTGATATCAGGCGAGAAATAGAACCCCTGACTAATTTTGGAGTGTTTCTAATATATGATTGGTGTGCTACATGCTTGTTGTTATAACATGTCATCCAATAACTGCTTTGTGCATGCATTTGTATTTACATTATGACTGTTGTGTGAATGTATGTGATTTGAAACTAGTAAGAAGTGGTCAAACGGTCGAGGAGTATGTCACTTACCCTTAGTGGGATGACAACATCTTAGGGGGCAAAACGGATGGCTTGGGATCCCTACTAGGTTTGGTGAGAGGGATATCTTGGATGACATATAGGGTTTGGTTAGTGACACTACCCTTGTATGCAACCTTAGCCAGTAAGGGGTTCGGTACTAGTAGAGTGGAGTGATAAGGGAGAAGGGTCGATAGTGTTCGTTAGAGCATCATAGGCCGAACTTGCTGTCCAATCACCATTCTTATTGGGACGTCATATGGGGGCACCAGGACTATTGGTATAGGCTGATAAGTACCCAACACTCCCATGCATAGAGGTTGTAGTCAGCCTCTGGGAGGTATGGCTAGGCCTTACCATAGCACATGGCACACATGATACCTGACTATTGCATTGTTGTGTGTATAAACTGATAATGCATTCTTGCTTGCTTACTTGTCTATTTCCTCATTGAGCTTAAGTTGGTGAGCTCACCCTTGTGCACACACTTTTTTTATTAAATTTTGTTGCATGTCTACTATAGCCGATTTCATGGAGCTTTTTGTTATGATACTGGTGATTTTGGTGACAAGTGGACGATGTTTGCAACCTGGATTACTTGCTATACTTGTGTCTTCAGGGGCCAAGATGGAGATGATAAATTGTTAATTTAGTATCTTTAATTGGACATGTTGTCCAATACCTATGTGCATATGTATTTTATTTAAAGTATTACGTTATATCTTGAGTCTTGTTGAAACAAAATAACACATGTTACTATTGTATAAATATCATTAGAATCCATTAGTGTTAATACCCGAAATTTGTATAAGTCTTCTACTATATTTATATTTTAATTTGATCATGTGGTGGTTAATGTATTATGGGGTGAGGTGGTGTGATGTGTGTCCTACATCGTGATCCTGGTGGTTAATAGGACGGCTATAAGCATTCTATTCACAGCCCCAGTGTGTCCCAAAAAAAAAATTTGAGGTGTGAAAACTTGTTTTCAGATCATGATTCTCCATCACACTTTGCACCACATCCATAGCATGTAACACCACTAGTTGGGTAAACTAATGGTTATGGTTTAATTAAAAACTTTATAAGAACAAACATAATAGTAATAGAAAACTTTTTTGATAGTTGTAAAAACCAAACCAGAAGAAACAAAAGCAAAGGCCATAATATATGTATGTAAACTGGTTTCATTAAGTAATATTTTTAAAACAGTTTACAAATTCACAACAATGGCTCTCGGCTCTCGTCTTGAGCCATCCAAAATAAATAAGGAAATATTACAGAACTCATAAAGACTAAGCTATTATAAAGACTCAAACTGAATACAAGACCTTCATGATGACCTAATGGTGGTCAAGGTTTTGTTGAGGTTTGAATGTTAGTAATAAAGCATGATTGGTTTCTTAGCTTTGTAATTACATCTAGGAATCCTAAAACAAAGTGGGATAAACCTACAAGGTGAAAACCTTAGTTAATCACCAACCAAATATTAGTTGTGAATCTAGAGTCTGCGCTGCAAACCAACCTAGGCTTTCCAAAATAAAGGATTGAGTGAAATTAAACAAGGTCCCATACAAGCACAAGTTGTATGAAATTGAAAGATTTGCACAACCTTAGAGAAATGATCGTAACTTCTTTAATACAGATTGGAATGATATGATTTCAGTAACAAATGGAAGATAAGTGTGAGACTATAACTTCTTGTGAAGAATGTTTTCTCATATTCTTAGTAAAAGGTATGCCTAAATGGGTTAAACTTGACATAAAGGATATGAATAGATTATGTAAAATTTTTAAGGATCTAAGAGCAAGAAAGTAGATTTATGGAGTTAAGGAAAAGTAACTTAATTCTCTTTTAGGATGTAAGTTCTAATAAGGGCTTACAACTCTTCTAGGATGCAAATTGGAAAGCTCAAAATCTACAAGGGTGAAGTAAAACTCTTCTATGATTCAAGAGATAAACTCTTCAAGGTGCAAGGAAGAAGACTCTAGGACTCTCTTAGTCAATCTATATGAAGAGTTACACTAGTGAAGAATGTATAGAGGTTTTAAGAAGAATAACCATATCCTCTCTAATAAAAATTCATAACTCTCTAAATAAAGCTTGGATTCATCTTGAACTAGAACCATTTCAATTCTGACTCATAAGACTACAACTTTCATTTTTGGGTATTTTGAAATTCAAAATATAAATCCTTCAAAGATATCCTTGAAGCTAGTATATGTGCTGGAATTTTTATTTTTTTTTTCCTTTTCACAACATGAACCACTTGGGCTGGTCTAAACTTATTTATGATGGTTCTAGAATAAAGGGTTATGATGCTTGTGAACCATAATTGAGATTGGATTTATCTTGGGTTTTGGTTGGAATGTGGATCGATCTTATAAGAGCATGGGGCTGGTATGCTTAATAGGGAGTTATCGTGGACCACTACATGAGTGTAGATTTGGGCTGTATCAATACATAGCAGATAGAGTGAGGTATTAGAGAAGGCCCTTACATGGTTTCTTTTAGGATACACCCAAGTAAAGCTAAGGAATCGAAAATATAGAAATAAAATGAAAGTTGATGAAGTGAAAACAAAAAAACATTTGTAGGAGTATAGTAGAATATTGAGGAATTGATTTAGGGAAAACTTCCTTTTGTACAAACAAAAGAAAAGGACTCTAAAGTCTGAAACCCGAGTCTTGGTAAAAAGGGTAGAAAAGTCAGGTCCGGTCATAAAGTGCAACTTAAGATGCAATTAAAAGTGCAACCAAATAGTTACAATTACTTTCATTCTATCTTTGAATAGATGCTCTGGAGGCAAACACCAACCCGACAGTGTTTCTGGAGCCTTATAGAAGGTCAGCAATGAGAATTTAAGGTAGAGTTTTCTATAAATTATTTATTGGATTACAAATGATATAATATCTAAACTCGGTGACATTAAGTTAAGATTCATGATATTATGACAGTAAAAAGAAAATGATCAGATAACGAAAGCTGGCCATAGATTATTCTTGAGGTATTCTTTGATGATATGGAAAGATATTGCTTCAGTATTACATGTCCATGCCCTTACTACTAGTACAAATTAAGAAATTGTGCAGCAATTTTGAGACGTACTACCGATGTCAACATTTGAGTATAGCCATCATTATGTAATAGACAATGCAATGGAATTCTTGGATTGTGTTGTAAAAAATTACTCAGTATTAGTAGTGATAATAGTTAAGTATTAGTGAAGTGATAAGGATTGCAATGGAATGAAAGCAAATAGGAGGAAATCTAAGGGATTGAAAAAAAAACAAATATAGTACAGCAGCACGAAGGGTACATCTGCAAAACAGAAACTTAAAATACTGAGTTGGTACTCACAAGATGTTCAACTCGATGTATGACAAGAGAAAGAAAGAAAAGTGGTTACTAATGCCTCAGTCCTTGCAAAGATTAAAGGGCGTGTTGTTAACTGCTTGAAAGGAAAAGATCTCGGGCTGAATCCAACAATGATAGAAGAATAGTGGCCTTACAACTAGACTAACACATATAGTATATAGTACATCATTTGACTTACCTTTTTTATAATAGACGATGCACAATGCACATACCTGATTTTAAATCATCATGCCTTGATAGTAAACCTTTTCGATTCAACCTATCAAGAGCTTGCTCCCTTAGATTCCATCTTGACCTTACTAATAATCTAAGTTAGCAACTTGTTTGACAACATGAATTAAGATATGAGTCGATAGAACAACATGAAAACTCAATCATTCTGAAAGTGCATCTTTTCGATTATATACACAAGTTTGTTGATGCACATAATTCTTCAGATTTATTTCTGTAGTGTCTTGACCAATGGCATCATGAACTGGTGAGAGCATATGACCCATAGGTCCAAGACCTTTAGAGCCTCCACCTCTATGTATTCAGACCACCTTGCAACCCAACGATCATTGGTTGTCGATTTTATTGCCTCATATTTACTCTTGATCATTCAAATCTAGGTTTACCAGATATGACAAAAGCTCCTGATCATATTCGAAACAAAGGGATGAATTGCTTTTGGATATATGTTAAAATTTATAATTTCCCCAACATCAGCTGATAAGATGTTTATCTAGTAAAGGGATCATTTGAAGAAAGATGCTTGAATCAGATCAAATTCTATAGCCAAGGAACCTCAAGTGAAATAATAAGGTATCTACTTATTGAGATTGTTGGATAGACAAATATGAGTCATGGTTTGTAAAAGATTGCATGAGCAGGAGGCATGATTTACCAAGGGTAGCTAGTAATAGTAGATAGCCTCGAATATGGTTAAGGATGGCTATATTAATATAAATTTTGACAAGGCAAGAGATTCCTAAAAGCATATCTAAGTGTGGATACAAGATGGAATTAATAGTTATAAGGTTGACAGTACTCGGATTAGTACAAGTGCTATTAAGCTATTCCCAATTTGAATAATATGGTTGAGTAAAGATCAAGAGAGTTTGATTGAACTAATAAAAAGAAAAGGATAAACCCTAATGCTGGTAGGTAGACATGTTGGATATGCAATATGTAAAGAATCAAAAATAGATTGTTGAGATATATAAGAAGGGATATTAGGATAAAGTAGTAGTGGTAAAAGAGATATAAGCTAATGAGTGTAATATGAAATTATGGGCGATAGTCTTTGAAAACCATAAGAGATAAAGGGGCTATGGCTATATGGAATCATTCACTTATATAAGAGCCAAGGAAGGATTTTTGAAATGTAAAGCCAATATGTGTGAAAAGTAGGGTTATCACCATGGTAAGTCAAAGTATTAAATTCCCATTGGAGCAGTATTATATTGATGATTAACTTTAAGATCTTGTCTAATGTACGCCTACTGATGGATGCGACAAAAGCCAATTAGTCTCAAAAGGAACATATGAGTGCATATTAAATTTTAAAAAAAGGAAGTAAGGTGAACAAAGCAAGAGAAATGCATATGAACATGCGAGAGAAGTAAAATTATTGGTAACTAAGGATAAGATATTAGTGCCACAAAGAGATTTTTTGGCATCTACATACAAATATAGGCAAAGTGGTTTATTGAAGAATATATGACCTAGAGGTAGAGAAGGATGAAAAAGAGAAGTGATACTGTTTTATGTGTTCCAAATTATTAGCACCATGTAAAATTTTGGCTGCAAATTTTTTTTAAGGTAGGGAGAAAGTAAGAACCTACTTTTAGGTGGAAGCCTAATGGTGTATAGTAGGGTGAATCATGAATTAATTAGGTATATGAATTTTGGGGACAAAATTCCTTTAAGGTGGGGAGAGTCGTAAAATCCGCACCCAGAAAACCCGGCCTAACCGGATTTCTGTTGTGCTAGGAGGGTTTTCCACCATCAACCAAACGTATTCCCAAGTCATTAACAAGAAACTTGGTTGCACCAATGGTAGGACCAAATTAGAAATAAAATAAAAGTTATAACTTAAGCCTTTGATACCAGTGTCGATTGCTAGAGCCGGTCAGTAAACCCAATGGAGTAGCGACCGGGACCATAAATCGGACATGCCAAATTGGCCTATTCGTAGGATTTAATGAATTGAATCCATTTTGAAAGTTGTATGAGAATATTCCCTGGACCCATGGATGGATCTAGAGGGTCCTAACCCTATCCTAACCACCTTAAAGTTTGTTAAGTGGAAGGAATCCTCTTCCAACTTAATTACTTAGCACTTGGCATCTCCCTAGAGTCCCTTACTCTAACTAAGTTTACTCTAAGTGGGAGACTTCAATTAGTATGACTCCTCCTCTAATTAAATTTCCTATTGTGTATATATTCATCATAAAAAATTCTGACATGTTCTTAGAGAGGGAGGGAGAGTTGAGGAAGAAGGAGAAGCTTTGTGGAAAGAAAACTAGGAGAACTATCGACATCCATTGACACTATCGATCTCTACTGAAACAACTGTCGATAAAACTCCTTAAACCTTACTGTAACTTTTTAAAGTAGAGTGTAATGCTAGTCTATCATTAGATCTAATATCATTCCTTAATGAAGCTCCGTTCTCCATTAATGGTAGAACGGAGTATCGTCTTTCCTATACCAAGAAGGTATGTTCTCGACGGTTGATTTAATATAAACCTTGAATCCATATTGGGATTAAACTCAAGATTTGATACCTAGAACTAGGAGGTACATCCCTAATCGACCCTATTAGGCCAAGTGATAATAGAATAAATTAATGGTTAAACTCCGATAAAAGGGACTGCTGATAGACTTAAATGGAAGGGGTCCGAAAGCATGTCCAGATGGAGCCCCAGAGGCAAAATCCATGCCTTTGGATAGACCTCAGACTCCAAGTAGTTGCAACAGCTGGATGGAGCACCGGATGGAACCCTGTGCGACCGCCAACTTCCAGGACGTAGGGAAAATTGGCCAGTGTTGGAACTATTTTGAAATAAAGGTTTGTCCAACCTAAACATGAAATTTTGACCTGAAATTTGGACAAGATATTCTCCTATAAATCTAGTTGATACTAAAAAAATAATGTGATCATTGGGACTTGGGATGAGGGAGATATGGTCTCTGCAAGTCACTGATAGACTGAATTCTATTCTATAAGTCCAACTTGGAAGACCTAGTTTATAGGGTTACACTTATTGGAATGACATGAAATTTGGAAAAGATATTAAATTTTAAATCTAGTTTTGTAAGAAAGAAACTTGAGGTGATTTGGGTTCGGGATCATATACGTATGGCCTTTAGAAGAGGCAAAGGTCAGATTTTGATGGAATCTGGGAGCTGTTCGAAGGCGACACTGGAGGCAACCTTTCACCTCTAGCCATGCAACCAGATACTTCAAGAATGGTCCCTAGTAAGCCTGGATAGACCTATTAACTTTAACTATCCCTTCTTCCAGGAGCTGAATGGTGTCATGTACAGATCGGTGTATCGATCGACTAATGGCAAAATGTCTAAATTTTTATTGTACCATACGCTGGTCACAAAGGTAGCAACTGATGTAGTGACCGGTAAGGCCTAGACTTGTATAAATCTAAAGTGAATTATGTAGGACCTCAAATTAATGACTTTATACCTTGTATAGGCATAGAACACCTTGTGAACAGGGGCTTTGCTAGGGTAAATAATTACAACTAAGCAATATCAGGTGAGGAACAAAACCCCTAACTAATTTTGTAGTGTTTTTAATATATGATTATTGTGCCACATGCTTGTTGTGATAACATGTCATCGAATAACTACTTTATGCATGCATTTGCATTTATATTATGATTGTTGTGTGAATGTATGTGATTGGAAACTAGTAGGAAGTGGTAAAATGATCAAGGATTACTGGATCCAACTTGCTATATGATTATTGATGAGTATGTCACTTACCCTTAGTGGGATGACATCATCAGGGGGGGCAAAACGGATGGCCTGGGATTCCTACTGGGTTTGGTGAGAAGGATACATTGAATGACATGTAGGTTTTGGTTAATGGCACTACCCCTGTATACAACCTTGGCCAATAGGGGGTCAGGTACTGGTAGAGTATAGTGATGAGGGGGAATGGTCGACAGTGTTCGTTGGAGCGTCACGGGTCAGACTTGCTGCCCGATCACCATTATGATTGGAACGTCGTGTGGGGGAACCAGGGCTATCGGTGTAGGCTAGTGAGTACCCAATACTCCCGTGCATGGAGGTTGTAGTTAGCCTCTGGGAGGTGTGGCTAGGCCTTACCATAGCACGTGGCATACATGATACCTGACATTTGCATTGTTGTGTGTAATAAACTGATCATGCATTCTTGCTTGCTTGCTTGTCTGTTTCCTCATTGAGCTCAAGTTGGTGAGCTCACCCTTGTGTACACAATTTTTCTAGATTTTGTTGTAGGTCTTCTATAGCTGATTTTGTAGAGCTTTTCTTTATGATACTGGTGATTTTGGTGACAAGTGGACGATGTTCACAACCTGGATTACTTGCTATACTTGTATCTTCAGGGGCCAAGATGGAGATGATAAATTGTTAATTTAGTGTCTTTGATCGGACATGTTGTCCAATACCTATGTGTACATGTATTTTATTTGAAGTAGTATATTATGTCTTGAGTATTGTTGAAACAGAATAACATATGTTTCTATTGTATAAATATCATTAGAATCCACCAGTGTTAATATCTAAAATTTGTATAAGTCTTCTGCTGTATTTATATTTTAATCTGATCATGTGGTGGTTAATGTGTTATGGGGTGAGGTGGTGTGATGTGTGCCCTGCGTCATGATCTTGGCGGTTAATGGGATGGCTATAAGCATTCTATTTACAGCCCTGATGTGTGCCAAAAGAAAAGAGGGAAATTTTAGGGTCTGATACCTTACCTATCGACACCACTACTATTGCAGAACCTAGAAGTCGGTGATAGATTCTATCTAATACTCGCGTTTACCTATTGGATTACATAGGTTTTATTATGTTAGCTGAGTGACTTTTAAACCTACATAGACATGTTTTAAATGTCCCTATAAGGGTCCCAAGGTAAGTTGGGAACCCAATGGTTCATCCCCGAAGGATCTAACTAGGCAAATTTGCTAACAGTAGCTAAGGTGGTGGATGGTACCGAGGGAGGGTGCCTCTAGAATCATCCGTTAGCTAAGCCTTTGTAATCATAGTAAACTCACAGTGATGAAGGTGGTAGCACAAATGGATGGTTGTTCTGCCAGCTTTGCCTCCGCCTCCCAAAAAAGGTTAGCCGGCCTCATGAGGGCATAGTGGACCTAAAGCACAGTTGGGGGATGCTACCCGACGGACCATGCCACCGGCTAGTCTATTGGCTGAGCTCAGCCTAAAATGTCTTAAATATGGGGTCTAAAGGTGGATGGGGCCATGAAAATATCCAAGTTCAGGCAATAGCAAGTGCTTGTATTTAAGGGAGTTGGCAAATAATCTACCCATAGGTAGTTTGCTCCTAGCCATGTTCATCATCTCCAATTCATGTTCCAATCCATCGTAAAGATCTGAAACATTTTGTTATTATAGGTCTGTTGCAGGCAAATAGCATAATGTTTAAAGTCTTGTATGTTTTCATTCTTTGTCTCTACTAAATAGAGATTTATTTTCTATTATTCTTTGTCTCTACTAGATAGGGATTGTATTTTTCATAATTATTCGTGTCTACTAGTTAGGGCTTTGTAAGTTTGTCATTCTTTGTCTCTACTAGTCCCAGAAAGGACTAGTAGATAGAAATCGGCATGTCCTAGAAAGGAACAAATGTCCTTAACAGATTTGAGTACAGGTATCTTTTCAATTAGCTCTACCTCGGCTTTGTTAACCATGATCCCTTCTTTGGAAATGATGTGAACCAACACTATGCCTTGTTTTACCATGAAATGGTATTTCTCCTAATTTAAAACCAAATTCTTCTTCGTACACCTGGCAAGAACCAAGGAAAGATTATGTAGGCAATAAAAAAAAATAGACCTATGCATAGAAAAATCATCCATGAATACTTTTAAAAATTACTCTATCATTTCTGAGAAGATGCTCATCTTGCACCTTTAGAACGTGGCAGGCATTGCCATCATAGTCCACTATCTCTCCTGCAGCTCATCCAACTGTCGCTACATCAAAGTCAGCATCCCATGCACCTAGACCATGCAACTCTGGGGCATAGTAGTCCCAGTAGCAGGTGGAGCCTCCTGACCCTTAGGGCCTTTCTCTTCACTGTCGCTATTGCTTTCAGTATTGCTTCTGCTCCCTCTGCCAATGACTCTGCTCACACTAGCAACATCCCCAGTGATTCTCACTCCATTGCCGACTAGAACACCAGCCCTAGAAGTAGCTGGCCGTCTATGATGACATGCACCTCGCGCTAACCTTCGTTATGCCTCAAACTCTAGATCAGACATAACAATACCTTGGAGCTTCATCCTCACTATGGTGTCTCAACCAAAATCAAATGACACTGCACCATTCTTGATGGTATCAAGGACAACACTAGCGTCAAGGAAAATATGAGTCATTAGATGACCATATGGAAACTTATCGGTGCCCAAGAATTCGACAGTGAAGATGATGTTCCATAGGATGATGTACGAAGGGTGCAGTGGTTGCTCGACAAAGATGTAATACCTCACATACATAGCAAAGGCGTTTAGCTTCTCCCGATGTCTTGCTCTGGGGAGGATATTGTACTGAACAGTACGACTGATAATCCTAGAGACATGCCAGAAGTTTGCCTCTACGTTGCCCTCCTAAGCCTCCATCCTCTTCGAAAGGATTAAGGTCCTTTGTATGATATCGTACTTAGCCATAGTGCAATCAAGGGCCTCACACAGCCTGCTGTACATCTACTCTCCACCATCATATATGGTCAACATCTTAGACCGACGTGGGACATCCGGTTTACGTCTACACCCTTTACGCGGCTATTGATGCGCAACTTACCCTTAGCCTCACCCAACTTGTACCATAGTTGCAATAAAACATATCGCACCAGGTTGGGGTAAATGTCCTCCCTGATGTGAAGCATAGGGGCCCAACCCAGCTTCTCAAAGGTTTCATATATGCCAAAGCAGGCAAGATCTTCATAGACCACATATCGACCGACCTCCACCTTTGTGGTGCCAAATTTGGCCCAGTTCTAGCTGTTACCATACAAGCAGAACCAAAAGGGGTTGAATGTTTGAGTAGGGGGAGGTCATCTAAATGGGCCCATGTGTACTTGTAGGAGAAAGGAACAAATGAGCAGTTAGTTAATAGTGCATAGAATCTAAGAATACCAAATAAACCAACGAGGTCTGAAGTTGTCCGGGCAACCCATATTAAAACCTAGAGTCCGTGCGCAGGATATTGGGTTGTCTTTATGCCGAAATGGGCTGGCAGCAAAGGACTTGCCCAATTTGAGCATAGAGAATGCTTGGGCAGTCTACGAGAGAGCCATTGGACATTCGCGTATGGCATGTGAGCCATCTACACCTTGGGTGCCCTATGCCGGCAAAAATAAGTCACCGTGCCCTAACCAAAATGGGCAAGAAAGGGGAATCAAATAGGAAGGACACCTAGAGCACCTGAAGCTAGCCACACCCATACCAATAAGGTATGTCGGTTAACAAATTAGGTGTAGGGAAACCAAAACAGTGGAGTTTGGATGAAGAAAACCCTAAGGGTTGAAGTTCCTATTGTGATCCCACTTGAATGGGTTTGTAGGAAACCCTAACTTTTCCCCCAAAAAAGGAATGCAAATGCAAAGGAAAAGAGAAGAGGAGGAACGTGACCTTTAATGAAAAATGGGAGGCAAATCAGAGGCGGAGACGGTTCCGGATGACTAAGGGAGGGCTCAAGAAGCTATGCCGGCGTCTAGGGCTTGTTTCCCTCCAAATGAAACACACGAAGCTTAGTTATAGGTTTAGTGTTCCATAGATCTGGCAGACCGGCCACATAAAGTGCCTGGGCTGGCTCGATTCCGCTGGATAGGGTAATTCAAAGATATGGCTCTATTAATGACCCGATGAAACACCAAACTATTTGTGCCACTACCTCACTCATAGAGCCTTCCAGAGTACTAGTTGGTGGATGAAACGACTGACTCCGTTGCCTGATATCATCCTCCGTCTTAACCTATAACTTAGAAATTTTTTAAGTATTGAGAAGTCGGAGGCATAGCGGTGGCATCCTCAATCATCTATGCCACCGACTCCTTCTTGGGGAATAAACCAAGGTTTCAGGTAATGAGCTGGCGGTACCCCAGAAGTGGTGGATGACCAGCCACCACTTCCACCCCCTCACCCATAGAAGGGTCTGAGGTGAGTCAGAGGCTGGAGTTGACGGACCCAGACGACGGGTTTCTTTAGCCGACTCCCCTATAAGTTGGGGGGAGCCTAGCAGGTAGACATTTGTCGAAGGCACATGCCCCCAGACTCCCTCCACCACCTTAGCTTAGAAAACCTAGAATGAAATGGGTAGAAGTTGGATCCATTTCTGATGCATCCAGTGTTGCCTCCCTACCTAAGCATGATCAATTGTGTAATTTTCGTCGGCTATATATTGTATTAGTTGTACTAACATCAAGGCACAATTGTTTCATATTTTTATTTATCTTACAAGTATACAACAATGCCGACCCAACGGAACCCACGCACATGACGGTTATGACTACTTTCTAATGAGGGGGCTGTGGGTGGTGTGGGTGAGCAGTCCTCTACATCTTCACACCTACCACCACCACCACCTCAGGATCCTCTACTGACACCCCAAGTGTTAACAACGGGAGATGTGACAGCTGTAATGGGTGGATTAGTCAGGAACCTAGAGGAGCAACAAAAGGCCTCAACTGCACTCCAGTAACAGTTGTTGACGGATCTAGTGGCAGCATTAAGAAGGGGGGCCAATACCATTGGCAGTTGTTGAAGTGCCTCTAGCACCACTTGCAGGCGACCAGGCTCTGGCTAGTGGGGTGCCACCACCCCCATTGCCACCTCCTCCACCTAGAGATGTACCCACCCCTCCAGTACAGACGCATTTTACCATGGTAGGAATACCAACATAAGCCCCAATGGGTGGCTCTAAAGTAATGAATAACTTTCAAAGGATGAGACTGATGAAGTTCACAGGTGTGGGCCTCTGTTAGTTACTGTACGCAAACCATTTAGTACGCATATTACCGTATTGACCTCAAAAATACTTTAAATACTCCATACTCTGAGCCTTTCCATTTAAAATGCATTTAATACGCATACCGTACCATATTCATATTTTAACCTGCATCTTCAATGAGTAATGAGTTTATTAGTCCCATATCGATTTAATATTCTTATTGCCTTCTACATGTAACCAATGTGGGATTAAAGGCTGCCACTTCCTCATAATTGCTTCTAAACTCGTTATTTTATTACTCGTTAGGGTGGATTGTGGGTTGTGGGTCATAACAAATGTATATTGTAAGCCACCATAGAGTGTTCTCTCTCTCTCTCTCTCTGTCTCTCTCTCTCTATCTCTCTCTCTTCATATGGATTCATGCTTAGAGTCTTAGTCAAACATAAAACATCAATTAACTACTTGAATGAAGATGATATTTCTCACCGTTTTATGGCTAGATACATCATAAATGTCATATGTTCCCATTGATTTAGGTATATTTCTTCAATTTATGGGAGTATATTGCCTTTTTTTCACCGTACCGTATTATATCTGATACGTTTAAAACTCGTACCATCCATTTTTGTTTTTTCACTGTTCTCAAAATGTTTAACCTTTTTGTTACCACACTGTTCCTGTTTTGCTTCGTTTAAAACCCATTCCATTTCATTTTGTTTTTTGGTTCCCGTTTTAACTAACTATGGTGTGGGCACAAACTCAATGCAGCTTGCTTTATAGATACCAGCTATGGAGAAGACCTTGGAGACCTTCATGTGCTCCGAGGCTCAGAAGTTAATGTGCACCACTTTTCAATTGGAGGAGTAGCCTATGATTGGTGGAACGGGATACATCGTACTCTACAAAAGCACCACAGGGAGATCTCTTAGCAAGTATTCAAGGAGGCCTTCTTCAAGAATTTTTTTTGCAGAGCTTCTGGGATAAAAAGGAGGTAGAGTACCTCAACCATACCCAAGGGGCCCTAACAGTGGGAAATTACTAACAAAAGTTTGAGAAGTTGTTCTACTTCTTTCCTACCTCTATGAGGGATGAAGAACCAAAGCTAAAAAGGTTTGTACAAGGGTTGAGAGGGGAGCTAAAGGTGGTAGTAGACTCCATGAGGCTCACCAAGTATAGTGATGCCATTCAAGTGGCAAATACAACATAAGATGGGTACAAGCATAGTTACTAGTGCTAGAAGAGGGCATCCAGCTTCAGATAACTGCCCTACTATTAGGCCCTTCGGAGCATAGTACCCCAGTTCTTTTGCTACTGCCCCCTCCACTCCATAGCCCATTAGACCAGCAACCAACAGCCTAGCACTTATTCAGGTTTGGCTTGTAGCTCCAATACCTCAAGTCATACCACCGAGGGCCACACCTTTTGTCACCTGGTCTAAGGCGTGTGGGTAGTGCTATAATTATGGCTAGCGTAGACACCTAGCTAGGACATGTCCATTCCCATGCCAAAGACCACCAGCATAGGCAGCAGGCAAGGTGTTTGCCATGACATATGAGGATGCCGAGAACTCCTCTGGAGTAGTTACAGGTATGCCTTATTTTGAGCTAATTGTAATTAAAGCATAGCATATTCATGGGTACACTTCTTATCTTTGGAATTCCTACTTGGGTTTTATTTGACTCTAGCACAGACCATTTAGTTGTATCCCCCTCTTTCGTTGAAAGGATAGAGGTGTCACCGTATAAGATGAACCATATGTTGGCGACCCACACCCCCATGGGTTCTGTAATTGATTTTTGATGTCTAAATTTCGAATATGAGATCCCTAATGAGGAGAGATCCCACTCCCAACATAGACTTAGATGTCATAGCTAAAGGAGTTATACGACTCTTATCTTACGCTTAATTTTAGAGATGGAATTCTTATAAGTTAGCGAGATTGTAAGACCTACCCCCAAATTTCCCAACCAATTTATATCATCATGCATGCCAGGTCTTCCCACATCGACAGCTGACAGACCCGACATAGACACGATGGATGCATTCGGATCCTAGGTAAGGATTCTACTCAGACCTATCAAGGTTGTAGCAGACCTTAGGTGGCCTCAGCACTCCTGTGTGGGCTCTCATCACTGAAGACAGGGCTATGTTTAGGCCCTGTCGATGGCACAATTGGCAGATAGGCCAACCGGCTCCTTTTCGCTGGCTTATGCATATGGGTTACTCTCTCTTTCTCCTTGATTTCCTATAATAAGGGCTAAAACCCACATTTGGGGGGGGTTTAGCCATTTGGTAAAGTGAGAGAGGTTGTTGCTGGAGCTTAGGAGAAAACATAGAGAAACTCAAGAAACAAGCTTCATTGGACTCCTCCTTTCCTTTGAGGTTAGTCCATTCATCTCCCCTCTTAGTAATACCTGTTTACCACCATTGATGGTGGTGGTTGGCCATCATTAATAGAGGTCACCAAACCCTAATATCAATGTAGGTTACCCTACACCTCCAATGGAGGTGTTGTGTGCTTTATAAACCTTAGCAAGGGTGAGAAACATTATTCCCTCTATGTATTTGCTGTTGGATGAGGGTGGGGAAGCAAACCTAAGCTTCCCATTTCATCTTCCCCGTTGAGTCTGATTTCTCAAACTCAACCGGCGGACCTGAGCTTGCAGATTGGGCAATGCCCTTCTCCTAGCTCTGGTATTATGACCTAGGGGTCTATTTGGCGGAACAATTCATTGCATTATCATCCACTGACATACCATATACTTAGATATATGGCTGAGCTTTGTCGGCGGACTAGCCGGTGGCATGTACCATAGTATAGCATCGCCCGACTAAGATTATGGGTCTGAATGTGATCTTAGGGCTGCCTTTCGACAAGGGGCTGACTTAAGACTTTTGGTAAGGGGCCGGTGGCATCTCAATGCCGACGGATGGATCTGGTGACTTGGTCTACCTGCTCACTCACACAAAGCTTCAAAGCTTAGCCATCTATCGGCACTTCATTAGCTGCCTTAACTATTATTGGCCTATTACTAAGACTAATCCTTCGGGGACCAACATTAGGGTTCCTCGCTCATCTTGGGACTCACATATCATTGTTGTAGACAAGTCTACACTGGTTTAAAAGCTATCTAACCAAATATATGAAATCTTATGCACATGTTAGGTAAACCAACATGGGATCTCAGGGCGAAGTCTTCGACTGAATTCTAGTATAGCAGCACTACCATGCCTACAAGTGAGGGGTTAGGCCTATAGTTTGATAGGACATTATTTATGTCTGTTATGTGAATTATAACATGACATTCTTAACTGTGAATATCTAAGCATGCATATTTACATATAAATATTAACTATTTATGATGTGTGATCATTGTGTTTATTTTGTCAATGTGGCATGAGGGCACCAAAGGGACTAGTGATGCATGGTCTCTTGGACACTGTTTTATGTAGCTAGCATCCTAGAGGGAACACATTGGCCCAAAAGGGACCAAAGACTAGGGACCGGGGGTCACTACTGGGGTGCGCCCCTCTTTGCATTATATATATTATGCACATGATTCGACATAGGATGCTTTACATTTATAGCTACATTCATGCCCTGGCTTCAAAACCCTTGCCAATAGGGGGTTAGGTAATATAAGACCCGCATCCAAAAATATGGGTTAATTTAAATTTTTCTCACAATAGGTTCTCCTACCGGTATGGATCTAGCATCCATATCTGTATCCGAGTGTACCAGACACTAGGTAAGATCTAAAACTAGTTTACTTCATGTGTAGATTATTAGTTTGGGGTTAGATGGTCGAACCAACTCTCATGTGACCATTTTGAACCAGATAAGGCCATACGATCGACCATGGTGGTCGATGAAATGAGCCTGGTCGACTGATACGTGAAATTAATTAGCACATTCTTAATCGTATTTAGTTTAATTTTGTAATTTTTCTAGGACACTTAGTTTAATTTAATTAATATTTTGAGTATTTTATTAATTTATTTAATTCTTAGTTATTTTTGGTTATTTGGTAGGTTTTTGAATTGGATAAGGACTGAATAAGAGGAGTCAAGACAGCTCAAAGCTTGGTGTTATATTTCTAAATGGTCTCGAAGATAATTGACCAAAATCTGCCTTGAAATCAGCATTCTCCAACAAATTGGGTAAGTTGCAAGATTGTAAAAGACTGATTTTAAGGGGCTAGAAGCTCATAAATTAAGAAGAAGAAAAGAAGAAAAATGCAGAGAACAAGAGGAACTGTTCAAAGAAGGGGCTGCAAGGTACGTTGGAGGTGGAGAGTTTGTGAGGGATGGAGCTAGAAGATTAGAGAGAAATCCTAGATTCAAGCTTCATTTATTCCCAAAACGAGTTCTTCCCTTTTTCTGTGATCCCTTTGTTTATGTTTTAGAATTGTCAATAATGAATTGTTAGATTTCTTATTCTAGGATTATGATGGATTCATTGGAATTGTATTGATTAAACCCTTGACTTTTGAATGAACATGTTTTATGCAATCTGGTACTTTTGGAAAATTACATGTAATTAATTTATCACTAATTGCATGTCTCAAGGTATCAATTAATGGGGCGAAAGTGGAAGATTGATATTAGTTCATAAAATATCGGTCCTTGGTTGAGTGTTTTCTTAGAAATAAGAGCTCACCATTGTGATCTTTGTTATAATTCTAATGAACTTAATAAGTTTGTATTAGAATCCTGCAAACACGAAAGTAGATGAAGGATTAATACTAGCATAATTTATTATTCTTGAAAGAGATAACAGAATATCTTAAGGAATTGATCGTTGCATCAACAAAAATCTATTCAATAAGTTTGATTTGGTTAAGCATAATTTAATTGAGGAAGTCCAAATCCTAGAACTTGTGTCATTAATCTTTGGTTTCATAATCTGCTTATTAATTATTAATCTTGGTAATTTACTTGTCTAAATAATAGAGAGAATTAATTAGGTTTGATAATTTAACATTCTCCCTGTGGAAACGATACTCGACTTATCACTATATTATTTGCACAACCCGTTCACTTGTAAATTCGACAATAAGCGAATTGGCGCCGTTGCCGGGGAACAGTGTTTTCAATATCAAAACAAATGATTTCCCTTTATTAATTTAGATTATATTATTTTACTTTATTTTATTGTTCTTAGTGTTTCTAGTTTAATAAGGTTATCGGGTAGATTTATTGGTAAATTTTAATCTAATTGTGTTTAATTTATTATTTAGCCAGAATTTTATTTATTTATTTATTTTTTCTGGTTAACTGCTACAGATTGCCTTAGTGCATGCCAGGTACCCGTGAGCTAATTGAAGCATTTGATCCTGAGATAAGAGCGGACTTTACAGGCATTAAGAAAAGAGCAGAGGCTTAAGTAAAAATGAGCAATAGCCATGGTAGAAAATTAGAACAATCAGAATCAAAGGTTGCTACGGGACTATGCCATGCCAAGCACCAATGGCAACCAAACTAGCATAACTAGAACTGCAGTTAATGCAAACAACTTTGAGATCAAACCTGGTCTCATTCAGATGGTGCAATAAGAGCAATTTGGAGGAGATATATATGAAGATCCCAATGCGTATTTGGCCAACTTCTTGGAGATCTATGATACAATTAAGCTGAATGGGGTGAGTAAAGATGCAATCAAATTACGACTCTTTCCTTTCTCTTTGAAAGACAAGGCCAAAGGATGGTTGAATTCTAAGCCCCCCAACTCATTTACCACCTGAATTGCATTATCCCAAGCATTTCTCAATAAGTACTTTCCACCAGGTAAAACTGCCAAACTCAGAAATGATATCACTACTTTTGTGCAACATGATGGTGAGTCATTATGAAGCTTGGGAAAGATTTAAGGAATTATAGAGACAGTGTCCACACCATGGCCTTCCTGAATGGTTGATTGTGCACACTTTTTATAATGGTTTAACATATTCAGTTAAAATCACCATAGATACAGCTGCAGGAGGAGCGTTGATGGGTAATTCAACAGAGGCAGCATATGAGTTGTTGGAAGAGATGGCTTCTAATAATTATCAATGGTCCAATGAACGAGGTATGCCAAAGAAAGCTTCAGGTATGTATGAGATTAATGGCATTAACATGTTAAATGCAAAAATTGATAACTTGGTGAAAATATTTGGTAAGTTGGGTAATGTAAATTCTGTTACTAACCTTAACCCTACTTTGAGTTGTGAATGGTGCGGAGGCGCACACATTAGTTCTGAGTGTTTGCAGGTTGAACAGGCATAGTTCGTGTCAAATATGAATAGGCAACAGTAACACCATCAACAGTTGAATAATCCTTACTTACAATCCTACAACCCAAGCTGGAGTAATCATCCTAACTTTTCCTGGAGAGACCAAGGAAATCAAGGTAGCAGCTCAAAACCTTTTAATCCTCTAGGTTTCCAACCAAGGCCTCAAGAAGTAGTGCAACAGCCTGAGACCAAACCATAATGGGAGCTGGCTATTGAAAAATTAACCAATGTGACTTCAGAAAGAATTGAGAGGATGGAAACCAAAGTTGGCTAGTTAACTACTTACAACTGTAACCTAGAAATTCAAATGGGCCAATTGGCTAATGCTTTCAACTCAAGAGGACAAGGCAATTTGCCTAGCAAAACAAAGATTAATCCAAAGGAGCAATGCAATGCAATTACCTTGAGAAGTGGTAAACAACTCGGTCAAGTAAGTAAAGAGGTGGTAGTAAGTGATGGAGAAGAAGTGGCTCATGAAGAGGTAACCAAAGAGAATAAAACCGAAAAAACTGAGCATAATGAGACACAATCACAATCACCACCGAAATTAAAACCTTATGTGCCTCTCATTCCTTTTCCCCAGAGACTTAAATAAAATAAAATTGATAAACAATTTGAAAAGTTTCTTGAAATGTTTAACAATTGCATATTAACATTCCTTTTGCAGATACCTAAGCATAAATTCCTACTTATGCAAAGTTTCTTAAGGAAATTATGTCAAATAAACGAAAATTGGAGGATTATGAGACTATTGCTTTAACTGAGGAATGCAGTGCAGTCATTCAAAATAAGTTGCCACCAAAGCTAAGAGATCCAGGGAGTTTTTCAATTCCTTGCACTATTAGTGAAGTTGATTTTTCTAGAGCTTTGTGTGATTTAGGTGCTAGTGTTTCATTAATGTCTTTATCTGTGTGTAAGAAACTTGAGTTGAAGGAGCTAAAACCTACCACTATTTCTTTACAGCTAACTAATCGATCAATAAAGTATCCATTAGGTATTTTGGAAAATGTGTTGGTCAAGGTAAAAAAATTCATCATTCCTGTCGACTTCATTGTGTTAGAAATGGATGAAAATATCGAGATACCTATTATTTTGGTTGGCCTTTTTTGGCCACAGCTAGGGGTGTCATAGATGTTAAAAATGGTAAGTTGACATTTAAGGTTGGTGAGGAAGAGATAAAATTTAATTTATTTAAATCAAATAAATATCCTTCTTTTACTGACCATGTTTTTCAAGTTGATTCTATAGATGTAATCACTCGAGAAGTTTTTAAGCTTGAAAATCCTAAAGAACCTCTTGAGAAATGTTTAGTGTGTGCAGGAACAACAAATGATGAAAATTTAAAAGTTACAGAAATGGCATATGCTTTGGATGACACATGGACTAAATCAAGGAAGAAAAGTTTTTATTTTGAGAATCTAGACAAAGGTAAATCACTACCTCCCCCTTCTAATGTACAAGTACCAGTTTTAGAGTTGAAACCATTACCCCACATCTCAGGTATGCTTTTTTAGATGAAAATGATAATTTACCTATTATTGTAAGTGCTTTGTTATCTAATGTTCAACTTGATAAATTGTTACGTGTGTTGAGATTAAAAAACGAGCCATAGGATTGACTATTTCAAACCTTAGAGGAATTAGCTCCTCATTATGTATGCATAGAATTTTAATGGAAGATAAAACCTATTATTAAAAATCAGAGACGATTAAATCCTAGCATGAAAGAAGTAGTGAGGGCTAAAATTCTTAAATGGTTAGACGCATGAATTATTTATCCTATATCTGATAGTTTATGGGTTAGTCATGTGCATATAGTACCTAAAAAGGGTGGGATGACTATTGTGCATAATGAACATAATGAATTAATTTCCACTAGAACAATGACTAGGTGGAGAGTGTGTATTAACTATAGACAACTTAATAGTGCTACCCGTAAGGATCATTTTCCTTAGTCGTTTCTTGATTAGATTCTTGAAAGACTTGCTAGGTATGAATATTATTGTTTTTTAGATGGTTATTTGGGATATAATCAAATTCCTATACCCCCAGAAGACCAAGAAAAAACCACTTTCACTTGTCCTTATGGTACTTTTGCATTTCAGAGGGTGTCTTTTGCATTATGTAATGCACCTGCCACATTTCAACGTTGCATGATGGCTATTTTTTCTAATTTTGTTGATAAGATCATGGAGGTTTTCATGGATGATTTTTCTATGTTTGGATTTTCTTTTGACAGTTGTTTGGCTAATAAGACCTATGAATGTGAAAGGAGTCAGGAGTTTCCTTGGTCACGTAGGGTTTTACTGGTGTTTTATTAAGGATTTTTCTAAAATTTCAAAATCTCTATGTAATCTATTGAATAAAGATGTTGCATTTGATTTTGATACTGATTGTTTGAATTTCTTTTAACAGGTTGAAGCAAGAGTTGGTGTCTATACCAATCATGGTTGCACTAGATTGGAGTTTACCATTTGAGCTGATGTGTGATGCAAGCTAAAGGAAAAATGGAAAGTTTCATGTTATTTATTATGCTAGCAGACTTATGAATGATGCTCAAATAAATTATGCCACTACTGAAAAAGAATTGATTGCTGTTGTGTTTGCATTTGATAAGTTTTGATCATATCTTGTTGAGTCCAAGGTGATCGTTTACACGGACCATGCAACAATCAAGTACCAATTGACAAAAAAAGATGCGAAGCCAAGGCTGATTCGGTGGGTGCTATTGCTTCAAGAGTTTGATATAGAGATTCGAGATAATAAGGGAATGGAGAATGTGGTAGCTGATCACTTATCCAGGCTGGAGGTTCAATCAAAAGTAGAAGAGGTACCAATCAATAAAAGCTTCCCAGACGAGCAGTTGCTTGTGGTTGTTGTTGTTCCTTGGTATGCTGATTTAGTAAACTATCTAGTTGGTTATATTATTCCTCTGGACCTGAACTACCATCAAATGAAGAAATTCTTATGGGAAGTGAAGCATTACTTTTGGAATGATCCTCTATTGTATAAGCATTGTGTAGATGGGATGGTCAGAAGATGTGTACCTCAGGAGGAGATTCATGACATACTATGCCATTGTCATTCTTTAGAGTGTGGTAGACATTTCAGTACTTCTAAGACAGTGGCAAAAGTGTGGCAGTCTAGCTTCTATTGGCCAAACATGTACCAGGATGTCAGGCTATATGTGGCTACATGTGATCAGTGTCCGCGAATAGGAAACATGACCAAAAGGAATGAGATTTCACAAACCAGCATTCTGGAGGTTGAATTGTTTGATGTGTGGGGCATCGACTTCATGGATCCATTTTCAACGTCCTTCAAAAATTAGTTCATATTGGTAGCAGTAGACTATGTTTCCAAATAGGTGGAGGCAATAATAACTTAGACCAATGATTCTCGGGTGGTGACTAAGTTTCTTAAGAAGAATATTTTTTCGAGGTTTGGTGTACCAAGAGTTATCATTAGTGATCAAGGATCCCATTTTTACAATCAATCCTTTGGCACTCTGTTAAAGAAATATGGAGTCACACATAAGTTGGCACTTGCTTATCATCCTCAAACAAATGGGCAAGTGGAATTAGCTAACTGGGAACTAAAGCTGATTTTGGAGAAAACTATTGGAAGATCAAGGAAAGATTGGGCAACCAAACATGATGATGTATTATGGGCATACAGGACAGCTTTCAAGACACTCTTAGGCATGTCTCCATATAGACTTGTCTTTGGGAAGTCTTATCACCTACCAGTTGAGTTGGAGCATAAGGCTTATTGGGCAGTTAGAGAACTAAACATGGACTTGAAGGCTGCAGGAAAAAAGAGGTTGTTATAGTTGAGTGAATTAGAGAGTTTAGGCTGGATGCTTATGAAAATACTAGGATTTACAAGGAAAAAAAATCAAGTGTTGGTATGATAAGCATATTCAGAAAAGAGACTTTGAGGTTGGGCAACGAGTACTACTCTTCAATTCACGACTTAAGCTATTCCTAGGCAAGCTTCGGTCGAGGTGGTCTGGCCCATTCACGGTAACAAAAGTGTATCCATATGGTGTTGTTGAAGTTCATAGTGAGGCTACTGGTACATTCAAGGTGAATGGGCAACGTCTGAAGCCCTACCTTGTTGGTGATGTGGTACTTAAAGGAGTGACATACTCCTTGGAAGAACCTAGCTATGATTGATGGGTTGGTAGTCAAGCTAATGACTATAAACAAGCGCTTCTTGGGAGGCAACCCAAGCTACACTATTCTATCTTTCTCTTTCATTTTTATTATTATTATTATTTTTTCTTCTTCTAGTTGTTGAATAAATATGATTGTACTTACGCTCTTTTGATTGTGTTGTTCAGGTATGAGCACATGAAGTAATAAATCATTTTAAATGTTATTCTTTCTTTCTTATTTATTTTCACATTGAGGACAATGTTTAAATTATGTTTAGGGGGTGATTGATAATTCTTATACTTGTTTACTTGCTAGGTGTAATTTTTAAAAAACAAAAAAAAATTTTAAAAAAATTCATCCTTGTTTGACCCTCGAACTAAAAGTTTTTGTGAGAAAATAAGAAGAATAAACTTGTTATATGGAGTCATGGTTTACATTCGGATTTCTTGTCATGTTCAAGCAATGAAGTTTTAACTTAGGATGGGCAATATCTTATAAAACGAGATTAAGCATGCTTGTTTTCTTTAAAAGATTATTGAAATTCATGTTCTAGGCAAAGTTGTGTGAGTTGTGTGACTATGCATAAAATATGAGTGCCCTTCTTTTCTTGTGAGTATTCCCTTTGATCTAGGCCTAAACATGGTTTAAGTAAATAGGGTGGTATCATTGAAAATTTTTTTTTTCAAGTTAATGGAAAAGTATGTGGTGGAATTGAGAAATGAATAATAAAATTTTTACTCAACCATAAACACATGTGTATAGTGGGAGAGCATAAAATACAATTACTACACCGAACATTGCTTGAGGTAGGAGAGCATAAAATGCAACCACCATAAATATATATATATATATATATATATATATATATATATATATATATCACGGTTTCCGATTTCTAGAAGATCCGGCGAGTCACCATCCAACAAGAGAATCCCAAGGCGGGTCCGAAACAGGGATGTGGATCATCATAGAAGTCAGGAAGAAGACAAGCGGATGTGAAATCACCAAAGGACCAATGATCGCTGCACCACTACGACCTTCACACAGGCTGAGCACAACATCCTTATGCACCCATTTCACATGTTAGGTGTAGCTGGTGTATTCGGCGGCGAATCATTTTTTTTTTCGAGTTTCGTCTTCAATAACTTGGAATCATCAGGAGGGATTGGTGAAGACGGATTGAAATAGACTAATCATGAGCTGGAACAAAAGAAAGGAGACAGTTTTTCTAGTATCAATGCCCAGGATCACTGAATAAGAAAAAGAGAGTGAGCCCTAGTTTGCTACCATTATTTGTAGTAGTGAGAAGGGATGATTGCAAGTTTAGTTGTACACGAATAGATTATGTTGGTTGCATGATAAGCATGATTAGTTTAGAATTATGTGTAGATATTTAAATTTGAGAATATGAGTATGCTTAATTTTTCTTTATTTGCTATTGTTGTGTTAAAGTTAAAAATTTGATGTTTGCGTGGTAGGAGTCTTGGTTGTGAGAAGTGATTTTAAATATGCTTCGTGAAAATGTGGTTTTTCTTTTTCTTAAGAATAAGAAAATATTTAAGTTTGGGGGTATTTGATACATGAAATTAATTAGCACATTTTTGATCGTATTTAGTTTAATTTTATAATTTTTCTAGGACATTTATTTAATTTAATTAATATTTTGGGTATTTTATTAATTTATTTAATTCTTAGTTATTTTTGGTTATTTGGAAGGTTTTTGAATTGGATAAGGACTGAATAAGAGGTGTCAAGATAGCTCAAAGCTTGGTGTTAGATTTCTAAATGGTCTGGAAGATAATTGACGAAAATCTGCCTTGAAAGCAACATTCTCCAACAAATTAGGTAAGTTGCAGGATTGTAAAAGACTGATTTTAAGGGACTGGAAGCTTATAAATTAAGAAGAAGAAGAGAAGAAAAATGCAGAGAGCAAGAGGATCTGTTCATAGAAGGGGCTGCAAGGCACGTTGGAGGTGGAGAGTTTGTAAAGGATGGAGCTAGAAGACTAGAGAGAAATCCTGGATTCAAGCTTCGTCTATTCCCAAAACAAGTTCTTCCCTTTTTCTGTGATCCCTTTGTTTATGTTTTAAAATTGTCAATATTGAATTGTTAGATTTCTTATTCTAGGATTAGGATAGATTCATTGGAATTGTGTTGATTAAACCCTTGACTTTTGAATGGTCATGTTTTATGCAATCTGGTATTTTTGGAAAATTACATGTAATTAATTTATCACTAATTGCATGTCTCAAGGTATCAATTGATGGGGCGAAAGTAGAAGAGTAGAAGATTGATATTAGTTCATAAAATATCAGTCCTTGGTTGAGTGTTTTCTTAGAAATAAGAGCTCGTCATTGTGATCTTTGTTATAATTCTAATGAACTTAATGAGTTTGTATTAGAATCCTACAAACACGAAAGTAGATAAAGGATTAATACTGGCATAATTTATTATTCTTGAAAGAGATAATAGAATATCTTAGGGAATTGATCGTTGCATCAACAAAAATCTATTCAATAAGTCTGGTTTGGTTAAGCATAATTTAATTGAGGAAGTTCGAATCCTAGAACTTGTGTCATTAATCTTTGGTTTCATAATCTGCTTATTAATTATTAATCTTGGTAATTCAGTTGTCTAAATAATAAAGAGAATTAATTAGGTTTGATAATTTAACATTCTCCCTGTGAAAACATTACTCGACTTATCACTATATTATTTGCACGACCCGTTCACTTGCGGATTCGACAACATGCATCGACCGCCTGTCTATGATTAACCATCCAATCACTAAACTGGGCCGAAATATGGTTTACTCGTGTGAGCCTGGTACCGACTAATGTTTAGTCACCCTTTGTCATCCTTAAGCACGTGGGACCATCTTTAAGCTTGTTGGTGTGGCAATTGGCAACACTTAAGCCTCCTTGATCACTCTTTGACTAATACTATGACTCTTAAGGCAGGAGTTGTACTTTAACTCCAACTCTTGATTCACTCTTTAATAAAACCTTTTTAAAAATTGTTAAAACCTTAAATTGAGAACCCTAAAGGCTCTGACGAATGGTTTGGTGAAAGAAAGAGAGAATTAGAGAAGGCTAAAGGAAAAAGAAGAGGAAGAACCACCATTAAAGATCCTCCCTTAAGCTTCACGCTATAACATTGTTAACTAAACATTAAGGTAATCAATTCTTCACACTTTTTTTTTACTTAAGATAACCCTTGGTGATCACAAGAGGTAATACCCAGCCTCTGATTATGTTGGAATTATATTCCCTTGGCCATTAATGGCCAATGCTATAAAATTGCTTAATAATGCTTAATTTTGATAAACCGATGTAAAAGTAAGAATGTGGATCATAATATAGGGTTATAATACTGAATGAGTATAGGAAATAGTCCTTACCATATCTCAAACCCTTAGAGACCCTCAGGAATGCCATAGACCCCATGCCAAGGAGAACAGATCGAATGAAGATCAGTCCGAGCTCACTGGTACTGGGTAGTCAAGGGAGACAGTCGACCAAATTAGTCTGATAGACCGCCCATCTGTGATCGATCGCTTGAGCCATAGAAAGGTATAATGTTATTATTTTATTCCCATTTGGCCACTATGGACTGAGTAGACTTCTCCACACCTCAAGATTGATGTAATGAACATTGTAAAATGAATGGTTCAGTTAGAATGCATCCCCAAGTGTATAAGCACGTACAGTTGCATAGCCAACATTCACAGTCGATAACCATATATGCATATAAGCATTGGGAATGGGATTCTACCATAACCAGTGATTGTTACAGACTCTAGACTATCTGTAGAAGTTGCCCTAATGAGGTGTAAGCCTCTAGAATCAATTATAAGCCAATAACCCCAACCGGTTGATGAAAAGTGCTTGATCGACCACCTCATCTGATCAACCGCCTCCAGTTACCACCTATTGACAACAAGTCTGTATTGGTTGATTCTTTAACCAATGATCATGAAACTTGAGCAATTAACCTTAGGAAATGTTCCTAAGACTAATAAGGATACCTTAGACCTATTGAAAGCATGACCAAACAATTTAATGTATTAATCACATACCAATTTCAACTAGGTAGCTGGTGTGGGAAATAAGGGAAGGTACTCTATTGCATCAGAGTAGTCTATTGTTCACCAACTACAGGTGAGGGGATTTGCTTTGTTTTATTTTCTTGTTTTCTATGAGCATGCTATGATTGTGATATGTTTGGGTTACTGTGTGATAACATACCATCCAATAACTATGATATCTGTTCATGCATTCTTGCATATTATTCTTGTATTAGATTGATTACATATGGATGTTTGATAACATGATTGTTTGGCATTCGCTTGTATCCTAGTGGATCAAGATAGCTGGAATGGGATGGTTTATCTAGGTTTGTTAAGCTGGGATATAGGTACCCATGTTAGTAATATTTATGGTTTAGGTTTCAAGATCCCATGATAGGCAACCCTTGCCAATAGGGGTTTAGGTATTGGCATAGGCTTATTTATAACATCCGACCATGGACGTAGTTTTCTTTTGCAGTTAGAGTAGGGAGCTGGTCATGTGTTGGTATCCTTTCTCTAGTGTTTCTGGATGAGACCTAGGGATGAGTCTGTTCTATATGCTTTTTCATGATGGATTGGACGATGTGTACCCAGTAAAGTGGTTGAAGCATAGAATGAGATGTCAAGATGAAGCCTATGATGGGGGAATGCTGATAGGCACTAGGGCGTAGTCCTTGGGTCGTATATTCATTCTGTAAGTAATGTTACACAAGAGGCATGGCCAAATGTATTTCATCTACTTCACTTGTGCTTGAGTGTTCATTATCAATATTTAGGTGTGACAGGACTTGTGCATGCTTGATGACAGACCAGAGCCTTACTAAACTATTCATGCATTTATTTGTTTGTGTGTGACGATTTCCTCATTGAGTGTATGGTTTTGCTCACCCTATTGTACGTATACATTTTTAGATTATTTTGTAGTTAATTCTGATAATGTTAATATGTCTGAAGAAGAAATGTCTGCAAATGATTCGCATGTTTCTACAAGTGAATGCGATGATTGTCTCTATGCTTAAGGGACAAGGTTTTGCTTATATGAAGATGTGAAGATGGGAATTTTATTTAGACTTTTACTTAGTTTATTTATTTTATTTCTAGGCTATGTTTTGACCTATGATAATTGATTTGAGTATTATGTTACTTGATATTATTTTATTTATGTCTTGGTTTACAGAACATCAACTTCCATGGCTTCGAGTTTAATATATTGATTTCGCTATTTAGTTTATTAACTCTGATTTACCATTGATTTATTGGTGCGATTGATGGATTAGTTGTGATGTAAATGTACTATGGATGATGATTCTGGTATGGTAGTACTTGCATTGTGAGGAATTCATGATCATACCAAAACCTATTAGTTTTGGGGTATGACAAAAATTAGTATCAGAGCACGTTCACTCTACATTACACTCACAACTATGAGTCTACCGAAGCTAATTAGGATTAATTAAAAGCTTATAATAAGATAAAATAATAAGCATATATTGGTTGAGACCATTGCACAAACTGTAAATAAGACCATAATGTACTAATGTACAAACATCTCTATTTCATTACAATTCAATGTTTTTTACAAAAGAGAGTATAGACCACAATCTGGTCTATTACTCGACCAATAAAAGAAATACGAACATCAAAAGAGTACATCAAAAGTAAAATCACACTAAGGCTAAAAATAAATGAAACTTTCTCCTAACCAATCAGACAACTTACTCCCGTCCGTAGGTGGAAAGATGAATCTTGCAACAGCTAATGCTCTTCGTAGTTGCTGGACATCATCACTGACCCATTGCATCATGGTGTATAAGTCTAAGATTGTAGGCAAAGTAACTGTAGGTACCGAACTATGAATATCTGCCAGTGTTGATGAATGCTCTCTGTCCTCTGTAGTAGGAGTACTCTGCTATCCAGCGCCCTCATCCTCACTCGCATCATCATCATCACCATCACTGGCAGAATCATAGGAATACCCTCTGCCTTTTGTACCCTCTACAGTCGTCGCCTCTACATGAGCATGAGCCATCTCCTCCTCGATTCCTCTAAAAGCAATAGGAATGAATCTTGATGGAGGTATAGCCTCAAGCTCATTGTCACTGAGTACTACATCCTATAACCCCCGCATGCGTCCCAGTACATGCCAACCTAGGTCTGAATGGATAGAAGTCTCTACACCCTCGTCATTGAAGATATCGACTACTATATGCCTGAAGAGATGAGTGAGTAGATGCCCATAAGGTAAATTCCTCATGGAACCATTTTCTGCTACTTTCATCGTCCTCATTAAAATGTAAGGAAGGCATAACTGGTAGTGAGTACAGACACAATATGTCACATACTCATTAAAGCTCGAAATCACCTCCCGATGACCACTCCTCGGAAAGATGTTATGCTAGATAATCCGACTGTAGATACGTGGACAAGGTTGATAACCCGACTATGTGTGTGCATGATCTGGTAGCCTCAATTGACTCCATAGCTCCTATCTAAAAGTCTCTGAGATAAGTGTCGTAGAAGAAGACCCCCGCCCAACATAGATGCAGTCTCCCATGGCCAAAATATGAAGCAGACTAGCCAACTGCCGAACATCGAAGGATATGTCAACCCTCTAACTCTGCTGGATATCATGAGGCCCATAGCCAATTCGTCATCCTCTAAGTGAGACTCAACCTGATGGTTACACTAGAAATGCCTGACTAGATTAGGTCTAGTAATGACCCGGTACTGAAGGACTGGTGCCAGCCTAAATCTGTAAACACTTTGTCGATGGCAAAGAGCCGTAGCTAATCAAAATCAACTAATCACCCTAACTCGATACTGACATGATCGAATCTAGATCAATTATCCTGCTCTGAGCGAGAATGGAACCACAATGCATCAAACTCAAGTGCCTAGCCATCCCCGCCACCACTAGAGGATGAACCATCACTAATGACCACCCGACTGTGTGAACGTCCTGCTCGTTCTTTTTAGTTTTAGCTAATTTGCTGCAAAAACATACAAGAATGAAAATTATGTGAGAATTCTAAGTGAAAAAGCATTAGATAGTATGAACAATATTTATAAGATTTGGAAACACGATTTGAATTAATGAGAAACCGAGTACAAGAAGTTTCGATGAAAAATACATCAAAAAGCCGACATGAAAATATGGAATACATACCGAAAGATGGAAATGAGATTCTAAATGATTAAAAATGTTCTATACATGTCAATGAAGATCTGTTTTGAGATTTGAAGCGTCAAAAATTGATGGATAAATGATTGGATGTAAATTTCGATTACATTGGATGAAAACTAATATGTGAAAACTTGATATTGTCAAAAATGAAAACCCCATTTGATTGGTTAGAAACATTCTAACAACCCCTAATGGTGATTTGCAACAAGTTTTAGCAAGTTACATAGTGTAAAGTGGAAACCAAATGAATACCTAGGTTTTTTTCCAAACGGAAATGGGAAAACGATGAGAATACCAATGTAGATACCTTTGTCAATGAATAGGCAATGGAATGAGATAAGAATGATTGAAGTTGGGCTAAGAAATGGTTTGGAACAAGTACCAACCCTTATTCTCTTCTCCTCTTCCGTACAAGTGAAAAATGAGAGGGAAAAATAAAGCTCTCGGCTCTTTTAAAACATGTTTTTGGTTAGCCAGTCAACGAAATTGATTTGATCGACCTCCTATTTGATCGACCGCCTCGATCGACCACCTATTGCCAAAAAGTTTTGTCTAGGCTATTTTTTGAAAATTTTCCGACATGAGACCCATTGCTAAGCTTTCTAACATGGTTATTAAGTAATTTCAAGGATAAATATTATTTGAACCCTATATTTTGGATTGATTTGATCTGTTACTAGTACTGACTGTCGATGTATGCTACATAGGAGTAAACAGTAGAATTATTCAATGGCCCCTAACACCCATAATGGTCAGCGTAACCAGGGAACTCCCCAGACTAGCGTCCAATGTGCTCTTGAGAATACTCTTGTTCATCAGACTACTACTGAAAATGTTCCACCACCCCCACCTCTGGTGAGGACTACTACTGACCTAGAAATTATCATAGGAAAACTCATGAGAAAAATGGAATAGCAACAACAACAGCAGCAGCAACAACAACAACAAGTGATGAATGAGCTCCTCGTAGCCTTACGACAAGCTCCAGTATTGACTCATGTTCCTCTGACTCCTACAGCTGCCACAGGTGCCAATACTGTACCGGTGCCTCCTATGTTAAATGCCACTGTGCCAACCAATGCAAATGCTCATCCTACAGGGTTGCCATTGCCAGTTCAAAATGTCAACATAAGAAGACCTGGTGTCCCTTTTGTTACACCCCAATTCTGGACTAACCAGTGGTGTGACGAACCGTCATGTGACTCCAATGGTTCAAACCAGGATCTCGTATAGTTCGTGCCCATCCGGTTCAATGAAGTACATTCCAAAATAATAAATAGAGTAAATAATCAATAGCGAAAGTCTTTATTAATAATGAACTGAGTAGCTAATAGTGATAAATAAATAATTAAATCGAATTATTCTCAAATAACTCAAAACATAACTAAAATAAACAATTACATGTCCCAGTAGACAAGAGTAACTAAACTATTCAAAAACACATTGGTTGCATTCACATGACGGATCATGCACTTCCTCTAACAGTTCCCCGTTCATAGCCGCTACGTGTCCATACATCAACGCATTCATATAATCTTTTATGGTAGGACCTGCATCAATAACTAAAAATATTCGAAGTCGAAAGGGTGAGCACACATCACGACTCAGTAATAAACAAAATAATGCGTAAACATATGCATGCATTTAATTCATATCTTTGATCTAGTTTTAAGTTTGCAATGTGCTATAGAAAGGTTTGGTGGCCACCACACCTCTATACACGAGTGTGTGAATCCTCCCAATGGATTAAACACCATTGTCGTCCCACAAGCACCCACCATGGAATAGAGATAGAGCTAAACTGTCCGGATCACACACCGCCAACACTTTCCCTGATGCCCTACCCATACTAATACATAAGCCCCTATTGGCGAGGGCTTGCAAACTGGGCTCATAACTAACCAATCCTAATGCCATCTAATGTATCCAAGGCCTCACCCAGCATCACTTAATACATCCATAGAGATAGAGCTAAGGCCCCCCCGTAAAGTCAAAGACCACACGGTCCGAGACCACCTTCCCTAATGCCCTACGATGTAATAGTTCTATTAAGGTGATGGCGAGACGACAATGTCAGTGGCCAAGACTTAAGTAGAGATAAAGCTAGAGTCTGGTGACCAGGCTGAACCACAATGCCACGTCCTCCTCCTAATGCTCCACTCGCATCCAGCACACTAACCATACACACAATCATATGCCTATTCCTAACATCATCATCATTATGTTATAAATAAACAGAAATAAATATGCATGAGCAAAAATAGCAGTAATATTGGATGACATACGAGATGCACATTAAAAATAAGCAACCATAGAATCAATCATTACATTGGACAATAAAATAAATAGTTTGTTATTATTCAATAAGTTTAGGTTTTGTTCCCTCACCTTTAACGATGTTCGTTCTTTTCTAAACATTGTAAATCGCTTTTAAACCACTTGTAAACCTAAGAAATTTATGGATTCTAAGTTAGGGTTCAAGTTCACCAAGTTACAGTAGTTAAAAGTCTAATCCGGAGTTAAAAAGACTTACAGAGGCTGTGTGGTCATAGGTGTGGCTACACCTGTGGTTTCAGTTTTTGCGACCATAGGGTGTGTGGTTAATACGTGTGGTGGCATATCATGCGACCACACATGTGACCATACCTTCTCTGGGACCTTTCCGAGAGCATGTGGTCGATCATGTGAGCCCCGTGTAGTCAACCATAGCTGTGACCACACAAAATTTTGGTCGACTTTCATCCTCAGTCCAATCCCTTTATGATTCGATTCCTTGGTTTATCATTAGGGTCCTTCCTATGATTGATCTATGGCCTTAAGTTCATAATTTTTGCAAAGTCCTTGGTCTTAGCCTATTCCCCATGGTTTTCCTCTGAGGTTTGCTCATGGAGTCTCATGGTTGATATCCTACTTTGATTCAACATCTCAATTTCAATGAAAGATCCTATTTTAAGTGTTCTACTGCTACAGAGAAAGGTTCCATACCTTAAGTTTGTATAGAATTAGAGTCTTCTCTACAACACTTCCTCCTATCCCTGTTCTTTAAATCTCCTTCTCTTTCTCCCTTTCTCTCTCTCTCTCTCTTTCAATTTGGGTTTTAAAAGAGTAGGAGAGGCTATGAGACATCCTTAATATAGAGAAAAACTCTCCATATAGAGTCCCAATTTAACTAAGAAAGAGATCCCTTCGTTTAGGAAAGTTTCCAAAACTCGGAGTCGGTCATATCATCGTGTGGTCGACGGGTTTTGCGACCACACGTTGTGGTCGCAGAACCCATCGACCACACGTCCCAAATATGCGACCACACATTGGATTTTCGAGTGGTCTCATTTTTCTTAGGTGTGGTCGACCATACCTGCTCAGGTATGCAACCACACACTCTAAATTGGTTGATTTTGGGTCAATTTACTTACTTAGCCGTGTGGTCCCTTCACGCACTTGGTCCACTCGATCTGACCATGATAGGAAGACCTAACACGATATGGTAAGACCGGGTTAGTAGAGTGTGGGTCTTACGATTCCCCCCTTTATAAAAATTTCGTTCTCGAAATTTGCACATACCTTTCTAGTAAAAAAGGTGAGGATATTAGTTCTGCATAGCATTTTCTTCTTCCCATGTGACTTCTTCCACATCTTGGCTTCTCCAAGTAACTTTAACATAATAGATGTGGTACTTGCGAAGACGTTGAACCTTTCGACTAATGATTTTGAAATGTACTATTTCAAATGTCAAATCTTTAGTCAGACCCGGTGGATCCACCTTTAGGACGTGTGTTGGATCTCAGATGTACTTCTTCAGCAACAAGATATGAAATACATCATGCACACTCGACATAGATGGGGGTTAGTGTTAACTGATATGCCACCTTCCCACGTTTAGCTAGAATCTCATATGGCCCGACGTACCTTGGACTTAGTTTTCCTTTCGGTCTGAACCATTTTAAACCGTGCATAGGTGATATTTTTAAGAATACCATGTCACCCATAATGAACTCAAGGTCACGGGGGGGGGGTTGTGTCTTGGGTTCCGACCATTTTGAAGCCGTCGACCTTTCCTTGATTATATCGACTAGTTTATAGGTTTCTTCAACAAACTTAGGGCCTACAATTCTTCACTCTTCGACTTCATTCCAAAACAAAGGAGTTCGATATTTTCTACCGTACAGTGCTTCATAGGGTGACATCTGTATAGCTTGATAGTTATTGTTATAAGAAAACTCAATCTATGGTAACTTCTCATCCCATGATCCTTTGAAATCAATCACACAAGCTTGGAGCATGTCTTCTAAAATCTAAATGGTACGCTTCGACTATCCATCGGTCAGAGGGTAGAATGCAGTACTGAACTTTAATGTGGTTCTCATAGCCTTCTGTAGTCCTTCCCAAAACTTTGAGGTAAAACGTGTGTCACACCCCAATTCCGACTGAACCAGAAGTGTGAGTGAACCGTCACTGAACCAACGGTTCACACCAGGATCTCAATAAGATCGTGTCCACTCATACAAATCATTTCACATAACCATAATCAGAATATAATAAAATACAGCAGAAGTCTAACATTAAAGGAACTGAGTACTTTTATTGATAAATAAATTATCTAGTTATTCAAATACCAAAACATAAATAATTATCCTTACATCCCAATTATAAATCCAACTGAAAATAAATAAAGAAACAAAACCAACATCCTAGAGGTACACGCAGAAAGGGAACTCGCATGAGCGTCATGCTCGTCCTCCCCTGCTTGCACTTCTAAAGCAGCAACACCTCCATATACTGGAGCGTCTATGTAGTCATCCACAGTATAACCTGCATCAACATCTAAAAACATGTATATATACAAGGGTGAGCTCACAACTTAGCTCAGTAAGACAATCAGACAATGCAACAAACACATGCATGAGTAACATTCACATTATGGTCTGGTTTTAAGTTTGCAATGTACTATAGAAAGGATTGGCGGCCACCGCACCTCTATACACGAGTGTGTGAAGTCGTCCAATGGATCAAACACCACTGTCGTCCCACATGCACCCACCATGGAATAGAGATAGAGCTAAAGCGTCCGGATCAAACACCACCAATACTTCCCCTGATGCCCTATCCATACCAACACGTAAGCCCCAATTGGCGAGGGCTTGCAAACTGGCCTTGAAATTAACCAATCCTATATGTCATCATAGTAGGTCCTATCCCAACACAGCACCCTACGGCATAGAGATAGAGCTAGAGTTTAATAGCCAGGCCAGAGACCACAGTGCCACTTCCTCCCCCTGATACCCTACCCGCACCAAGCATGCTAAGATAGAAACGATACGAAAAGGTGCTAGTGTGAGGAATGATCTCAGACCCCAGGCCTTTCCCATTCCATACACCAACGAAAATAATCACATGTCTAACAGTGACATCCTAACATAGCGAGTATGCATGAACAATATAATAACTAAAAGTAAAGATGACATGCGAGTATGCACAAACATCAGTCCATAGAATCATAATTATTAACAACGTTTTACTGTTATTAAATTATTAGTGTTTAGGTCTGATTCCCTTACCTTACGCTTGTTCGATATCTTGCTTCGCGTCACAGAATCCAAACTCGCTATCACAAGGTTCTACACGATGTTAGGGTTGAATTAGAATAACTTCTTAGGGTCTACGTTGGTTGGAAAACCAATTGGGTCAAAAACACTCCTCACAGTGCAGACCGATCACAGGTACCGATCGCAGGTACCGATCGTGGCACTGTAGAGAAAGGTGCGACCGGTATTGTCGACCGGTCCCCACAGACCAGTCTCCGAGAGATACCGGTAGAAATACCAGTTGCATAAGGTGCGACCGATATGGTCGATCGGTATGTCTTTGGAAGATCATACGCTTGGTTCTCGCCTTTCGTTGGTCACCCCCTATTGATCCTAGGGTTTCTCCTATAAATTCAAGGTCTGAGCAATGAGTTAGAGTTGTTTCAAACTCCATTCAAGTCCTAGTTTCAATGATCCTCAGCCTAGAACTTGAATCTAGGGTTTATCGACTGTATTAGGGTTTGACGATAAATTCTGGTTCTAATCAATACCTCACCTTGCATGGTATTGATCCATTCATGACTTAACTTAGAGGAAGGTTCAAGCACTTACCGTTGGTTAGCAGTAGAGTGTTCCTCGTCCAACGGCAACGACAGCTCCTCTCCCTCCTTCCTTAGCTCTTTCTCCTTCTTCGATCTCTTTCTCCTCTCTAGGGTTTGTGAGAATCGATGAAAGAGATTTTAAGAGGTTTAGGGGTCCTTAAATAGACTATGATTGAGTTTAGGAAGTCCCCCTTACGTTAGGAAAGTCCTAGGGTTCGATATTTGGAAAATGGCACCCACAGAGATTCGATTCCTGATCTAAGCAGTCTGCATGCGTAGACATACCGGTCGATCGGTACCATCGATCGGTATGAATAAATTATCATACCTAGGTCCGTTTCATACCTGGTTGTCATCCGTTTGTCCCGTCTGGCCCGGTGATGATTGGAAGACCTGTTACGACATGAATTAAAGGTTTAGATCGGGTTCATGGAGTGTGGATCTTACAACTCCCCCACTCTTAAAAGAAATTTCGTCCCCAAAATTTGCATGTAGGTTTCACAACTCCCGCACCCTTAAAATAAATTTCGGCCTCGAAATTTATACATATCTTGTTCGTCGAAAAGGTTAGGGTATTTCTTTCGCATCGCGTTCTTTTCCTTCGAAGTAATTTTTTCTACATCTTGGCTTTTCCAATGCACTTTCACATAATGGATATCCTTGCTTCGGAGATGTTGTACCTTTCGACTTGTGAGCATTACAGGTACCACCCAAATGTCAAGTCCTCTGTCAAGTCCGATGGGTCTACTATCAAGATGTGCGAGCGATCCCTGACATACTTCTTCAATAAAGAAACATGGAACACATCATGAACGCTTGACATGGATGGTGGTAGACCTAGTTGATATGCCACATTATCACGTCTGGTCAAAATCTCGTATGGTCCCATATACCTGGGGCATAGCTTCCCCTTCTTACCAAACTGTTTCAGACCTCGCACAGGTGATATCTTCAAGAATACCTTGTCACCCACTGCAAACTCCAGATCTCGACATCGGTTATCAACATAGTGCTTTTGTCAAACTTGAGCTGTCTTCACTCTTTCCTTAATTTGATCAATCACTCGACAAGTTTATTCGACGAACTTCGGTCCTACAATCCTTCTCTCTCCCACCTCATTCCATAACAGAGGTGTACGACATTTCTTCCCATAGAGTGCCTCATATGGAGCCATTTGGATCGTAGCCTGGTAACTATTATTATCCGTAAACTCGATGAGCGATAGCTTCTCGTCCAAGCTCCTTTGAAATCTAGGGCACATGCTCGGAGCATATCCTCTAAGATTTGAATAGTTCTTTCTGACTGCCCATCTGTCTGAGGATGAAAAGTTGTACTAAACTTCAACTTAGTTCCCATGGCTTTCTATAATCCTTCCCAGAATTTTGATGTAAAACAGGGATCTCTGTCAGATACTATACTCTCTGGGACACCATGAAGTCTGACTATATTATCCACATATAGCTTGGCCAGCTTCTCCATGGTATACCGAGGTCTGACAATGATGAATCTAGCTATCTTGGTAAGTCGATCAACTATAACCCATACGGCATCCACTGACCTTGGTGTCAAGGGTAGGCCAGTGACGAAATCCATTGTGATATAATCTCACTTTCATGCTGGCTTCGGTAGTGGTTGTAGCAAACCTGCGGGTCTCTGCCTTTCTACTTTAACTTGCTGGTAATTCAGACATTGAAACACGAATTGAGCTACATCCGCTTTCATACCCCTCCACCAATAGAGTCTTCTTAAATCATGGTACATCTTGGTGCTTCCTGGATGTACCGAATATGGGGTGTAATGAGCTTCTGTCATAATTCTATCTCTGATATTTGAGTTCTCACTCTCAGGTATACATAATCGTCCACGATACCTGAGTACCTTGTCTAAATCCAAGGTAAAATCAAGGTTGCTTTTACCCTTCACTAAATCTTCTTGCACAGTCTTGAGGTGTAGATCCTATAGGATTGCTACTTTGACCTCATCTATTAGATCCGATGAGATCTTCAAAGCTGCGAACATCAATGTGAATTTATGAATTAAGCCCTATTCCACTGGATCTACTGCAGTCTCTAATATATACTCTTTATCATTCTCTATTGAGCCTGAGGCTGCAGCACACAGTGCAACGTTTGTACTAGGTCATGCCTCTAGTTTCCATGCCCACTTTCTGCTTAAGGCATCAGCCACAACGTTTGCCTTACTCGGATGGTATTGGATGTCACAATCATAATCTTTTAATAGCTCCAACCATCTCCTCTGTCTCATATTTAGGTCCTTCTGAGAAAAAAGGTAAGTTAAACTCTTGTGATCCGACTTAATCTGAAACTTTTCACCATAAAGGTAGTGCCTCCAAGTCTTGATTGCGTGAATGACCGCTGCTAACTCCAGATCATGCATAGGATAGTTCTTCTCATGCTTTTTCAACTGTCTTGATGCGTGTAAGCAATCACCTGTTCTTCTTGCATCAACACACATCCAAAACCCAACCCTGAGGCATCCGTATATAGGGTAAACGGAAAGCCTGGTGCTGGGATGGTCAAGATAGGTGCAGAGACTAGTCTTGACTTCAGGGTCTGAAAGCACTTCTCATACTCATCAGTCCATATGAACTTTTCTCCTTTCGTGGTTAGTCTGGTAAGTGGAATGGCGATTCTTGAGTAGTCTTCCACGAATCTTTTATAGTAACCAGCTAATCCAAGGAAGCTACGAATTTCTACAATTGATTTTGGTGCTTCCCATCCTACTATAGCTGCGATCTTGCTTGGGTCTACCTTGATAACGTCTGCAGATACTACGTGACCTAAGAAGGCCACTTCCTTCAGCCAAACTTTACACTTCTTGAACTTGGCGTAAAGCTTCTCCCTTCTCAGTCGTTGTAGGGCTGCTCTCAAGTGTGTTGCATGAGTCTCCTGTCCTTTGAGTAGACCAAGATGTCTTCAATGAATACAATGACCGAAGTGTCCAACATGTCATGAAACACTCAGTTTATCAGTTCCATGAACGACACTGGGGCGTTGGTCAATCCGAACGACATTACAAGGAACTCATAATGTCCATACCTCGTCTTGAAAGCAGTCTTCGAAATATCTCTGTCCAAATTCTTCATTTGATGATACTCCATCCAAGGTCAATCTTAGGGAATAACTTTGCTCCTTGTAACTGATTAAAAAAGTCATTGATCTGAGGTAGTAGATATTGATTCTTGATCGTGAGCTTGTTTAGTTCCTGGTAGTCTATACATAATCTAACACTACCGTCCTTCTTCTTCACGAATTAAATTGGCGCTCCCCGAGATGCAATACTTAGCCGATTAGAACCTTTGTCTAATAACTCCCCTCATTGAGTCTCAATTCCTTCAACTCCATATGAGCTACTCTATAGGGTACCTTTGACACAGGTGCCATCCTAAGTAATAAGTCGATAATGAACTCGGTTGCATGATCAGGTGGCAACCCGGGTAAGCCTCTTGGAAATACATCAGGGAATTTATGCATCACATCAATATCTTCCATCTGTGGTGCTTCTTTAGTAGCATTTACCACAGATACCATATATCCAACTCCTTTCTTTTCAAAGCATCTCTTCACCTTTTGTGCAGAGAGGATGAGCTTTTGCTTCCTAAGCAATATGCTTCCAATCAAACCAAATTATGTGTCATCTTTGTTCTTAAATGATAACCTCTTCTATGCACATAATCACTTGTAGAGTGTTGAGACAACCAGTCTATTCCCAAGATGACGTCAAAGTCTACCATCTCAAGTCGATTTAGGTTGCATCCAAATTCTATCCATCCATATGATTCAGACAATATTCATAACACTTACCCACTACAACATCTAGTCCAAAAGAGCTTGAACTAGCAAAATTTGGTATAAAGGTCTTAAAAGCTTGTTTAGTTCATTAATCTCTTATGATTTTTCAAAGACTATCGTCAACATCTCATATTGCACTCAGTAGCTTACATCTCTTTTATCACTGATGTTCTACACTGATCTCTCTTTCGTATATCTCGAAAAGCATCTTTCGACTATTTACTCATTACATATCCCAAGTCTATCTATAAGCATTAGGGTATGTGCTTATATTCTTATCAATTCCACCAAATTTACTTTCGGCCTTTACTCAATCCTCTTATTCATTATTAGAAATAACTCAATAGTAACTATACTAATCCATTCTATTAATGCCACGATTTTTGACTTTATGCTTTTAGAAATCTTCTGCCTTGTCACAATTCATACCGATATAGCCATCTTTAATTCTGTCGAGCTCTATCTACTCCTTTATTGGCTACTCATGAAAATTCTTACTTCTTGCTCATACACTCTTTTACAGACCATGACTCAAATCCATCCATTCAGCACTCTTAGAATTGATTCTCCTTACTTCATCTGAGATTTTCTTGGTTATAGAATCTAATCTGAATTCAATCGTCTTCCTCTAATAATTTTTTTATAAACTAAGTACATTTATCAACGGATGTCAAGGAATATAAGAATCAAAATGTTTATCCAAAACTTTTGAATTCAGTATGATAAAGAACACTTGTTTTATCTAGTGAACCTAGGTTTAAAGGATTAGGAGTAAATCTATGGTAATCCAACTAGCATTCAAAGGTTGTTAGGTTGCACGGTGGTCTAAATACATGGAAGTAGAGATTTTATAGCTCTTAGCCTCATGGTTACAGGTTCTATCGAGTATATAATGCCGTAGGTCAAGGCACTACAAGAGTTACTGGAGAAGTTTTGGTACATCAATAAATCAGGTATAAAATCGAAAAGGTGTACATTCAGAATTATTAAACTTTTAAATGTTCATTCGGTTCATATCTCTATTCATGGTGTCGATCATGGGAGTAGCTTAGATTGGTATTATCAAGACTAATTTTAAGGAAATAACTTCTGTAACTCCAATTGACAGGTTGAATCAAGAAGGTATTCTGTCAAGGTACGAGAATTAGAATTAGGTATGTGTATGTGCATCCTCTATAATCATAAGAGTAAGTCAATAATGCACCGCATCCTATATAAACCTATCTAGTTATATGGTCACAATAGATTTGATCCTTTGTTGAAACGTTTAAGGCTTCATCTTCAGAAAATATTCCTCAACCCTTGTCGGATCATTCTGCCATGATGTAGCTATCCCATACATCGGTGGATGATAAGGGTAACCACATTGATACACTGCTTGTTGTGCACCAAGCTTCTACACTAGGGTGTGCATTACTGGGACCTACGGTATGGTAGGCATTGTGTTACGACTAACTGGTGCTGGGGGTACAGTATTACTACCAATCGATATCCAACATTGTAAGACCCGTATTAAACTAATCGGTCTTACCACCTTGTACTAGGTCTACCTATCATGGTCGAGCCAAGTGGACCAAGTGCGTGAAGGAAATCACAAAACCAGGTATGAATTTGACCCAAAAATAGTAAATATGAGGGTAGGGTCGCATGCCTAAACAGGTAGGGTCGACCCCACCTCAATAGAAGTCCAACCCATGACTTTTCAGTCGTAGGGTCGGATGACTTGATAACCATAGGGTCGACGGGTCCTGCGACCCTACGTGCGACCCTATGATGACAGACTGAAATCGTAAATTAGAAAACTTTCCTAATTTCAAGGGGTCCTTTCCTAATCTCGATGGGACTTATTTTGGAGGGTTTTCCTCTATAAATAGGACGTCCCTTAGCCTCTTTCACTCCTTTTGGGACCCTAATTGAAAGTGAGAGAAAGAAAGAGAAGGAAGAGAAGGAGAATTGGAGAAGAAAACTAAGGAGAAGGAATTCAGAGAAAACTCTGAATCTCAGCAAACCTAAGGTATGAATACATTCTCCATGAATTATGTAAGACCTTAGAATAGTTCATGAAGAGGGTAGGATCTAGGAGAAACCCAAATCATCCATCCATGGATAAATTCCAATGGAATCCATGGAGTAATCATCATAGGCAATGGAAAGTATGTAAAAATCATAGTTATGAGCCATAGAACAATCTTAGAATGGACCTACGAAACCCCAAGATCGATCACATGCCTTCAGAAAGTCTCAGGGAAGGTGTGGTCGCACATAGGGTCGATTAGTAATCAACCCCATGTCCGACCCTACACCCTAGGGTCGATTGGGAAACCGACCCTAGGTGCTACCCTACCTGCGACCCAATGATTTCAGCTAGTCTAAATTTGTTGAAATTAATTCTAATTAAATTATCGACTTGTTAGGTTTTTCTAGTGATTTAAAAGTGATTCCTAAAGCTTTGAACGAGGATCTACACTCAATCAAAGGTGAGGGAACAAGACCTAAACTAATTGGATAATAAAAAGCTATTTTTGCTTATTGAGTCTGATACCATGATTGATTTTATGCGTGTATGTGTGTATTGTGCATTTAACATGTCATTTAATATTCCTGCTATTACTGTTCATGCATATTTAATTTCATTTATTTATAACATGATGATGATGGTGATGTTAGGAATAGGCATGTGACTGTTTGTGTGTGGTTAGTATATTTGATGCGAGTGGGGCATCAAGGGGAGGACGTGACACTGTGGTTTATCCTGATCACCAGACTCTAGCTCTATCTCTACTCAAGTCTTGTCCACTAACATCGTCGTATCGCCATTACCTTAGCAGAGCTATTACGTCATAGGGCATCAGGGGAGGTGGTCTCAGACCGTATAGTCTCTGACTTTGCCGGGGGGCCTTAGCTCTATCTCTATGGAAGTATTGAGGGATGCTGGGGTGAGGCCTTGGATACACTGTTTGACATTAGGATTGGTTAGTTGCGAGCCCAGTTTACAAGCCCTCGCCAATAGGGGCTTACGTGTTGGTATGGGAGCATGTGGTACAGCAATGCCAATACCCATTGGGTACACTGTTTCCATGGTGGGTGCATGTGGGACGGCAATGCCGATATTCATTGGACGACTTCACACACTCGTGTATAAAGGTGAGGCGGCCTCTGAACCTTTCTATAGCACATTGCAAACTTATAAACCAGACCACAGATATGAATTGAATTCATGCATATGTTTGTTGCATTGTTTTGTTTGCTCACTGAGCCGTGATGTGTGCTCACCCTTTCGACGTCGAATGCTTTTAGTTGATGATGCAGGTACCACGGTTGAAGATTACATGAATGCTCCTATGCATGGACATGAGGTGGCGATGGACGCTGAAGTGATGATGGAGTCGCATGATTTGACATGCGAGTGTAACTCCTGTGTTTTCGATTAGACTTTTATTTGGATTATACAGACAATGTATTTGAATTAATTATTTAAGTTTATGTCTTAGTCCTTTTGGGAATAATTGGTTAAATTATTTATTTTATCACATTTAGATTCTTAGTTCATTTAATATTTAAGACTTCCACTACTGTGTATTTACTCTGATTATTGTTGTGGATGTGTATGGTTTAAGCAAACGGATACAGCCTATTTGAGATCCTGGTTGAACCGTTGGTTTATTAGTGGTTCATCACACCATTCTGAACAGTACGGAATTGGGGTGTGACAAACATAATATTGTCCCTCAGAGCGGCCACTACAGTGAGTTATCTCAGCTCACCCAGTACCTGACTTTTTGTGCCTGCACTAGGGAGCGGGTCTGTTTTCCTTATATTATCATCAGGACCATGCGTCAGGCTATCATGCCCTACCAGATAAGAAATCTTCCATATGGTCGGCTTATCACTACACGTCTACAGTGCCTTCGAGTGGATATGAGGGATGAGATTGAGGTTCAGGACACCATGACATCGAACATTGATTGGGATGCCATTGTCCGGATGAGGATGGACAATCTGCCCATCAGTGATGAGGAGCAAGAGGCTCGTCCTCATTCGCTTAGGAGGGTAGCAGCAGTGGCAGCAGCAGCAGCAGCCAATGCGACTAATGCAGAAGAGGCAGGGGATGATGGTAATGATGATCAGATGGAGGATATTCCAGCATCGGCACCGCAGCCCATACCTGTAGTGGGACCATCCCAGCCTCTTCCCGATACCGTGATGGATATGTTTATAGAGATTTGGGATGCCCAGCGTGAGATGAGCCATGACCTAAGGCGCCTTTCTCGCAGCCTCAGAGTCACGCAGGAGCAGGTACACTGGCTCAGGGTAGCATATGAGCATGATTATGACATCGCTGACCCTATTCCTCCTCTGCCCCCAACCCCATGATAGATCACTTTATTTTTCTCTCCTCCTAATACCTTGACTTTTATAACAGGGTAATTGTACGGTTTGTGGATTGTACCCAGTAGCACAACTAACTTTTTACTCTTTGGATATTTTATGTTTTTACTCTCTGATACAATTTTCCTTCTTATTTGTTATGAAAATTTATGATCATTCTTGCTTGTTATTATGTTCTCCTAACTAGAGCATGTCTGTTTATTAGGTTCTCACTTTTAATACAGTACATTATGCTCTTTAGTATTTAGTCTCAGGCATCAAATAAGTGTTTAAGGTGTGTTTTTATTAAGACTTTTAAATTTTACCTATCTCAGTTCATTGACTCTGTTAGGTGCAAATATGATCTGTTGGACAGAGCCTAAGTGCTCTGATACCAAGTTGTCACACCCTAATTCTGGCTGAACCAGAAGTGTGAGTAAACCGTCATTGAATCAACAGTTCACACCAGGATCTCAATAAGACCGTGTCCACTTATACAAACCATTGCACATAACCATAATCAGAATATAATAAAATACAGTGGAAGTCTTAAATTAAAGGAACTGAGTACTTCTATTGATAAATAAATTATCCAATTATTCAAATACCAAAACATAAATAATTATCCTTACATCCCAATTATAAATCCAACTGAAAATAAATAAAGAAACAAAACCAACATCTTAGAGGTACACGTAGAAAGGGCACTCGCATGAAGCGTCATGCTCGTCCTCCCCTGCTTGCACTTCTAAAGCATCCATAAACTGGAGGGTCCATGTAGTCCTCCATAGTATAACTTGAATCAACATCTAAAAACATGTATATATACAAGGGTAAGCTCACAACTTAGCTCAGTAAGACAATCAGACAATGCAACAAACACATGCATAAGTAACATTCACATTATGGTCTGGTTTTAAGTTTGCAAAGTGCTATAGAAAGGATTGACGGCCATCGCACCTCTATACACGAGTGTGTGAAGCCACCCGATGGATTAAACACCACTGTCGTCCCACATGCACCCTCCATGGAATAGAGATAGAGCTAAAGCCTCCGGATCAAACACCGCCAACACTTCCCCTGATGCCCTAGCCATACCAACACGTAAGCCTCTATTGGCAAGGGCTTGCAAACTAGGCTCACAACTAACCAATCCTATATGTCATCACAGTAGGCCCTATCCCAATACAGCTCCCTACGGCATAGAGATAGAGCTAGAGTCTAGTGGCCATGCCGGAGACCACAGTGCCAATTTGTAAGACCCGCACACCACGAATCTGGTCTAACCCTATATTTCGTGTCGTGACCAGTATACATATCATGGTCGAGCCAAGTGGAACAAGTGCATGAAGAAACCCAAGACCCAATATGAAATTTAACTCAAAAATAGTCAAAATGAGGATAGGGTCGCATACCTACACAAGTAGGGTCGACCCCACCTCATTAGGAAGTCAGACCCCTGAATTATAGACCTAGGGTCGGACAACAGAGACCCTAGGGTCGACGGGATCTCCGACCCCCTCATCGACCCTAGGATCACCGACAGAAACCATAAATAGAAAACTTTCCAAATTTCAAGGGGATTCATTCGTAATCTCCATGGGACTTATTTTGGGAGATTTTTCTCTATAAATAGGACGTCCCTTAGCCTCTTTCACTCCTTTTGAAACCCTAATTGAAAGATAAGAGAAGGAGAAGAGAAGGAAAGTTGGAGAAGAAGACTAAAGAGAAGAAATTCAGAGAAACCTCTGAATCTCAGTAAACCTAAGGTATGGATATGCTTTCCATGAATGATTTAAGACCATAGAATAGTTCATGAAGAGGGTATGATCTAGGAGAAACCCAAATCATCCATCCATGGGAAGATTTCAATGAAATCCATGGAGGGAATCATGGTAGACAAAGTAAGGAGATAACCTGGAGTTTTAAGCCATAGAACAAGCATAGAATGGACTGTGGAAGTAAGCCAAAGGACCTAAACTTGAAAGATTAGACTATAGAATGAAAAATTTGACTCAAACCACGTGCGGTCGCACGTAGGGTCGATTGGGAATCGACCCTACCAGACCACAGGATCGACCCCTAGCTTTTGGGAAGACCAGGGAAGCTACGGTCGCACCTAGGGTCGATGGAACATCCGACCCTAGCATCGACCCTATACCCTGGGGTCGCATAAACCTGCGACCTTACCTGCGACCCATCCTGGGACCCTAGCTTAACAGTAAGCCTAAAACTGTCGGAATGAATTCTAACTAAAATCTATCGATTTGTTAGGTTTTTCTATTGATATAAAAGTGATTCTTAAACCTTGAAAAAGGATCTACACTCAAGAAAAGGTGAGGGAACAAGACCTAAACTAATTGGCTAATAATAAACTATTTTTATGTATTGAGTCTAATATCGTAAATGATTCTATGTTTGTATGATTGTAATGTGCATATCAAATGTCATCCACTATTCCTGTTATTACTGTTCATGCATATTTAATTTCTGCTTATTTTTAATATGATGATGATAATGATGCTAGGAATAGGCATGTGAATGTTTGTGTGTGGTTAGTGTACTTGATGCGAGTGGGGCATCAGGGGGAGGACTTGACATTGTGGTTCATCCTGGTCACCAGACTCTAGCTCTATCTCTACTCAAGTCTTGTCCACTAACATCGTCGTATCGCCATTACCTTAGCGGAACTAATATGTCGTAGGGCATCAAGGGGGGACGTGACATTGTGGTTCAGCCTGGTCACTAGACCCTAGCTCTATCTCTATGGATGTATTGAGGGATGCTGGGGTGAGGCCTTGTATACACTGTTTGACATTAGGATTTGTTAGTTGCGAGCCCAGTTTGCAAGCCCTCGCTAACAGGGGCTTACGTTTTGGTATGGGCAATCGGTACAGCAATGTCGTCTTCATTGGGTGTATATTGTGCATGGTGGGTGCATCTGGGACGACAGTGTCGATATTTATTGGGCGGCTCGACACACTCGTATATAGAGGTGAGGCGGCCACCGAACCTTTCTATAGCACATTGCAAACTTAAAAACCCGACCAAAGATATGAATTGAATGCAAGCATATGTTTATTGCATTGTTTTGTTTGCTCACTGAGCCGTGATGTGTGCTCACCCCTTTCGACGTCGAATATTTTAGTTGATGATGCAGGTACCACTGTTGAAGATTATATAAATGCTCCTTTGTATGGGCGTGCGGCGATGGACGCTGAAGTGATGATGGAGTCGCATGATTCGACATGCGAGTGCAACTCATGTGTTTACGATTAGACTTTTATTTGGATTATACAGACAATGTATTCGAATTAATTATTTAAGTTTATGTCTTAGTCATTTTGAAAATAATTGGTTAAATTATTTATTTTATCACATTTAGATTCTCAGTTCATTTAATATTAAGACTTCCGCTATTGTGTATTTATTCTGATTATGGTTGTGGATGTGTATAGTTTAAGCAAACAGACACAGTCTATTTGAGATCCTGGTTGAACCGTTGGTTTACTAGCGGTTCATCACACCATTTTGGTTAGTCCAGAATTGGGGTGTGACAACTTGGTATCAAAGCTCTCAGGCCCTGTCTCTTAAATCAGAATACTACCACAAAAGTTGTGAACTGAGATAGGATAAAATTTAAAAGCTGTAATAATAACACATTATAAGCACCTGTATTGTTTGAGACAAAAAAAAATTGAAAGAGAATAATGCATCTATTAAATGAGAAACAAATTCATTTACACTCGAAGGAAGAACAAACGTATATACACATATCTAAAGCAGAGTACAGTCCACAATCCAGACAGTTACTCTGTAGTACAAAAGAAAAATAAAAGAAAATACATCATGAAGCTGGAGGTGATGGGGGAGGCGGTGCCTCGCGGTCTCTGTCATAGTCCTCAGCATACACCCTAACCAACCAGGCTATCTGAGTCTGGGTCGTTTGAAGACTAGCTGTGAGATCAGCCACCCACCGATCAGTCACGCACTGAGCATCTAGAAGCTCTCCCACCCTCAGATCAGACATGCGCTGAGCCTCTCTAATCTCACGCAGTATCCCCATCATGTCATCAGAAGGTGGATGTGAAGGACCAGCTGCATGTAAAGGACCAGCTCCCATACTATGTGTAGGTGATAGAGGAGGTATAGAGTCCACATCCATGTATAAACGATCATCACCCCCATGAACCCCTGCTCCAGTGGCTGCTGCTGCTGCCTCAGCGTCAGCCATCTCCACCCGAGTACGCGGACGCACTAGACCGTTCCTCTCATCGTCGCTGACCTGAGCATCCCGCATGCCCATCTTACAGATGGCCTCCCAATTTAGAGGTGATGAAAAGGATTTCTCTTGAATCCTCTCATCCACCAAATCAACACCCAGGCGGGTAAGCAATGTAGTGATCATGCGTCCATAAGGCAGGTTGCCAACATGATCGGGCAGTGTGGCACTGATCATCGTCCGCATAATAATATAAGGGAGGCAGACAGGCTGCCTAGTGCAGATACAGTAGAGTAAGAACTGGGTCAACAGGGAGATCCACTCATAGTGCCCACTTTGAGGTATCAGGTTGTGCTGAATGATCTTACAGTACACCCGAGGCTCTGGATGTAGGTAGATCGCTTTCATCTCCCAGCGATCCTCTCTGATAAGCTGACGGTCTATCTCAGCCCTCATCTCCAAGGAAAAGAACTGGGGCTCTCCGAGAGTACAATACACCAAGGGACCGTCGTATGAAATGCCCAAGAGGTCCGCTAGCTATCGATAGTCAAAGGAAACCTCTACTCCCTTGACGTTGCTTGTGATCCTAAGCTCTCTATCCCTCTCAGTATCATTGTGATCTCCCACCACCTGAAGATTACAATAAAACTGTCTCACCAAGTCTGGACGGGTATAGGCGTCGTAGGTGATCACGGGAAGCCAGCCCATGTCACCAAAAGCTCTCTCTACATCGAACAAGGCGAGACTAGCCAAGTCCACCCGACGACCTCCCTCTACCTTCTTACTAGCGTAGAGGGCATACTGAGCCTCGGCCTCGTTAGAACGGAAGCGGACTGGGTCATGAACCCTGGGTACTTTGGTTCGAGCCATATTATCAGCAAAAACAAAGAAAAACAGATAATAGCTTAGTAAAGGTGAAAAACACAATAATTTCGGCATTATAACAACATAAATTGGTCAAAAGCCTCACTTTTCACCCATACAAGTGGGAAAGAGGACTTATATAGATTCTAAACTATCCTGTAAGACTCATACAGTTGGAAATTTTATCTAAGGAGATTGAATTTGAAGAAATTTCAAGAAATTCAAAAATCTCGACAAATTAGGGAAAAAAGGAGAAATTTTAAGTTTCTCGATTACCAACCGATGAAACTCAAATATTTTTTAGGGCTTTCGTCCATTGAGTCACCAACAACAAAAGCCCCCAATAAAAATCAAATTTTTACGGTTGGAAAAAGTTTAATTTGAAGAAAACGATATGAACGAGAAAAAACCTAGTTAAGAAACCCTAAAAACATGAAACCGTAGAGAACATACCTGTAGAGGAGGAGTAGACGTCGAAAAGAGAAGCAAAAATCACCAATGGGTCGGAGTTGTCACTGTAGCAACTCAAAGGAACGAGCCGAGTCGGAAAGGAGGAGAAAGAATGAGAAATGGATTCAAAAATCGGGATTAAAAACCTGGTTTTTAGTCCTAGCGTCAGATAATTCGACCAAAACATCCGACCCTATCTCCGACCCCCTCATCGACCCTACCCTCTCGGTGATCTGACAGAGAACTAGGGGTCGATCCTAGGGTCAGACATCTATCGACCCTAGGCTCTCAGTAAGTAACAATGATTCTCAGGGTCGCATACCCTAGGGTCGGACATCCATCGACCCTACCATCGACCCTACGATGGAAAATATAGTATTTTTGGCAGAATGATCTGAAAAATTAGAAAATATCATTGACTAGTGGATTTAAATATGAGAATGAAGTATATGATGATTGCCTCACGTGTTCTATGACTTTTCAGACACTACCACCACCAAAACAGGAAATGGCTGGGCGAAGAGGGAACAGACGGGGACGTAACCCAATTCCACCACCACCACCTGTGGAGGAAACTAGTTATGAAATTCCTGAAGTACAAGAGAATCCAAACGTGTCACCGCCAGGAGCTAATGGTCAGGTAAATCCTACAAACTTGCCAGCCCCACCTACAGATTTAGCTACAGCCGTAATGCACTTGGCACAACAGCTGCAGCAAATACAACAGGTGCAAGCTAATATGCAAGCTGCCATAGGCATGGCTTTTCCAGCTGCACATACGACACCGATGCCAGCAGGACAGGCAAGCATAGTACTAGGGGGAAGTAACACAGTACCCAATGCACCTCAAACACCAGTCATGCAGGCTCAAGTGCAGAACCCTGAGGTAGCTTAAGGTGGTTATCATTATCAACCACCTATGTATGGGGCCTATGCTTCGTATCAGCTGGACCACTCTAAACTGGTTGAGCATTTTCTGAAGATGAAGCCCAAAGAATTTAATGGCAAGCCAGCAGATCCTTTGTGGCCGGTACACTGGGTTGACGAAATGGAAAGAAATTTTATGATGATGAAAGTAAATGAGGAGGAGAAAATGTTGTGCGCCACATTTATGCTAAAGGGCAATGCACACCATTGGTGGAAGTCTACCAAGATATATCTATTAACCAAGCACACCCACTTGACCTGGGGTATATACAAAGAGGCATTCTTTGAGAAGTACTTCCCTAGAAGTTTCAGAGATTCTATGGAGAGAGAGTTCCTGAGTTCATATCAGGGACAGATGACTGTCGACGCATATCAACAGCGTTATGAGGAGCTGTTTTTCTTTGCACCAGTCAGTATGCAAGAGGAGGATACGAAGACCCGAAGGTTCGTCATGGGACTTAGGAGAAGCATACGTGAACATGTTCTAGGACTTGAAAAGAAAATCTATAATGAAGCTGTACAAATTGCTCGAGTGATAGAGTCGAGCCAGAAAGATAGCTACTTTGCTCAAAATAGGGGAATCAAAAGGCCAAATGAAAATTCTTATAATGGAGGGAATACCAAGGTATTCAAACCCTTCCGTACTCAAGGCTTCAATGCTGCAGCCAAGACCACTTCAGCAGCCCCACCGCAACCAAAGCAAAATGGTGAAGGAATAAGATGTTTTAACTACAGTCAAGTAGGGCATGTCTCAAGAGAGTGTACTAAGCCCAGAAAACAACTACAGCAAGGAAGAGTTTATGCTGTTTTTGTAAGACCTGTGTCAATCTAACCCGGTCTAACCACCTTGAACCAGGTTTACCCATTATGGTCGAGTCAAGTGGACTAAGGGCGTGAAGGAGATCGAGATCCCAGGTATCAAATCGACCCAAAAACACTTAAAATAGGGGAAGGGTCGCATACCCAGCTAAGCAGGGTCGGACCTCCCAAAACAGAAAGTCAGACCCTCAGTTTTGAAGGGAGGGTCGGACAGCTTAAGACCCTAGGGTCGACGGGATCATCGACCCTCCCATCGACCCTCGGTTTCTGCCGAATATAGAAATTAGGAAATTTCTATATTTTTCGATTGGGATTCTTTCCAAATCTCAGAGGGACTTATTTAGGATGTTCCTAGTCTATTTAAAGGACGTCCCTAAGCCACTTTCACTCCTTTCACAACCCTAATTGAATTGAGAGAAAGAGAGGAGAAGGAAAAGAGGAAGAAGAGAGGCAAGCAAGAGAACTTAGCAAAAAGGAGAAGAATTTCAGAGAAGGAGTAATCTTCTCAGGTATGGATACTAATTCCATGAATTTCTACAGACCTTAGGTTAGTAATTGTTGAGAGGGTGATCTCGAAGAAACCCAAACCACCAATCTATGGTTAGGTTTCCATGGAAAACCATAGAAGAATGCATGAAAGCTATCTAGGTGGGTTATACATGGTTTCAGACCATGGAATGAATGTAGAATGGAATGTAGGAGCAAGCCATAGGATCCCAAACACGAAGAATGGATTAAAAGAGGGAATTGGACCAAAGTGCACCAAGGGTCGCACCCAGGGTCGATAGACCATCCGACCCTAGGTATTCCTGACCATCGACCCTCAGCATTCGGGAAGTTCAGAAAGAGGGAAGGGTCGATAGACCCATCGACCCTAGCATCGACCCTACCTCCAACCCTCAGTTAACAACATGGTTTTTAATTTCAAATAAATTCTAATTAAATTCTATTGACTTTGTTAGGTCTTCTAGCAATATAATAACACTGTAAAGGTGATTCTAAAGCTTGGAAAAGTATCTATTAGCAAGCTAAGGTGAGGAACCTTAACTCCAAACTAAATTGGTTAATAATAAACTATTTTCTATTTTCTTGAGTCCTATGCTATGCTTGATTCTATGCGAATATGTTTGTAATGTGCATACAGCATGCCATCCAATATTTCTATTACTTGTTCATGCATATTTACTTTATTGTTTATAACATGATGATGATGATGATAGGAATAGGCATGTGCTTGTATGTGTGTGGTTGATGTGCTTGATGCGAGCGAGTATCAGGGGAGGTGTGATGAGAACGTCAATAAACGTTAACCTTTGGCGGGTCTCAGCACTTTAGCTCTATCTCTAACTCAAGTCTTGTGCATTAGCATCGTCGTATCGCCATTACTTTAGCAGAACTATTATGTCGTAGAGTATCAGGGGAGGTGGTCTCGGTCCTTGTACTCTCTGACTCTACCGGGGGTCCTTAGCTCTATCTCTATGGGCATTCTGAGGGATGCTGGGGTGAGGCCTTGGATACACTTTTTGGCATTAGGATTGGTTAGTTGCGAGCCCAGTTTGCAGCCCTTGCCAATAGGGGCTTACGTGTTGGTATGGCAATATATAGCAATAACCGTTAACCTTTGTTATATACTGTTCATGATTGGGTGCATGTGAGTTGACGATAAACGTGATCTTCGGGTAACATCACACACTCGTGTATAGAGGCGGAGTCAATAAACGCGACCTTTGGCTACCTAAACCTTTCTATTGCATACTGTAAACTTTAAAACCGGACCAAAGATATAAATTGACTTTTTGCATGCATATGTATTGTTGCATTGTTTTGGCTACTCACTGAGCCGTGTTGTGTGCTCACCCCTCGACGTCGAATATTTTTAGTTGATGATGCAGGTTATACGGTTGAAGATTTTGTAAATGCTTCTGAAGCTGAAGTGGATACACACGACTCCTCTTGCGAGTGCAACTCGTGTGTATTTGATTAGACATTTTATAGGTTTCTTTATTGGATTTATTCAGACATGTATTTGATATTTAATATTTATGTCTCAGTTGAATACAGAATAATTTGCTATTAAATTATTAATATCATTTAGTTTCTCAGTTCATCTTATTATAAGATTTCCGCTATTGTGTATTACTCTGATTATGATTACGGATGTGTGCAAGTTGGATAACGCGGGGATAGCCTATTTGAGATCCTGGTTGAACCGTTGATTATTTAGCGGTTCATCACACCATTCTGGTTAGACCAAAATTGGGGTGTGACAACTTGGTATCAGAGCATCTCAGGCCTTGCCCGCCGACTAACATACATTCGAGACAATTGTGAACTGAGATAGGATAAACTAAAAGCTTTAATACAAACACATTGTAAGCCCAAGTGATGATTGAGACCAAATTTAAAAAGAGAATAATGCATCTATAAAAGGGAAACAAGTTACATACAATGAGTGAGAGAAACAAAACGTATATACATAACTAAAGCAGAGTACAGTCCACAACCCGGACAGTTACTCTGTAGTACAAGAAAATAAAAGTACACTCAAGAAGCTGGAGACGAAGGAGGAGGTGGTGCCTCACGGTCTCTGTCGTAGTCCTCAGCATAGACTCTAGTCAACCAGGCTACCTAGGTCTGGGTCGTCTGTAGACTAGCTGTGAGACCGGCTATCCTCTCGATCGGGCCGCACGCGCACCTCTAGGAGCTCTCCCATCCGGCGTCTGATGAGTGCTGAGCAGCCAACAGCTCATCCATCCTCAGATCAGATCTGCGCTGAGCATCCCTGATCTCCTGCAGCATCTCCATCATGGCTGAAGGTGGAAGTGAAGGATCAGCCGAATGGGAAGGACCAGCCTCAGGAGCAGGAGCCGCCGCATAAGAAGTACCAACTCCAGCCGCATGTGTAGGTGAAGGCGGTGGTATTGAGTCGACGTCCATATACATACGATCGTCATCGTCGACCGGATCCACACGAGCTCTAGCAGCAGCAGCAGCAGCCTCAGCATCAGCCATCTCGACCCGAGTGTGAGGGCGCACCATCGCGTTCCTCTCATCACTAACCTCAGCATCTCGTAGCCCCATCTTGCAGATAGCCTCCCAATCTAGAGGCGACGAGAAGGTCTTCTCCTGGATCTTCTCATCTACCAGATCCACCCCCAGACGGGTCAGCAGCACTGTAATCATGCGTCCATAGGGTAGATTACTCCTATGACCGGACAATGTAGCACTAATCATCGTCCGCATGATGATGTAAGGAAGGCAGACCGGCTGGCGAGTGCAGATGCTATAGATCAGAAACTGTGTCAGCTGAGAGACCCTCTCATAGTGCCCACTCTGCGGGATCAGATTGTGATGGATAATCTTACACAAGACCCATGGAGTTGGACGCAAGTAACAGGCTCTCATCTGCCAACGATCAGGACGGAGCAACTGGTTGTCGATCTCTGCCCTCATCTCCATCTCAACAAACTGTGGCTCACCCGGCGCACAGTACACCATGGGGCCATCATAGGGAATGCCCAACAGATCGGCCAGCTGCCGATAATCAAAGGAAATGTGCACCCCCTTGACGTAATCGGTGATGCGCAACTCCCCGACCATGCTCAACGCCGTTGTAATTCCCCACCACCGGAGATTACAATAGAACCGGCGCACCAAATCTGGACATGTGCACGCGTCGTATGTGATGACAGGGAGCCACCCCATATCACCAAATGCTCCCTCTACATTGAACAAGGCTAGCTCAGCCAAGTTCACCATGCGACCCCCTTTCACTTTCTTACGGGCATAGTCAGCATACTGTGCCTCAGCTTCATTCGAACGGAAGCGAAGTGGATCACGCACTCTGGGTTCTTTGGTACAAGCCATAGTATCTGCAAAACAAGAAAGAGAAAGGAAACAAGGAGTTAATAGGATAAAAATCTGAAATATGATATAATAACAACGTAAGTTGATCATAAAGCCCATTCCTCATCATATAAGTGGGCATAAGGACTTACGAAGGTTTAAACATATCCTACGACCCACATGCAGTAGGAAATTTAAACTGACGATGTCCAATTTGAAGAAATTCAAGAAAAATCAAAATTTTTGACAAATTAGGGCAAAAAGAGAAAATTTCAAGTTTCTCGATAACCAACCGATGAAACTCAAAAATTTTTGAGGGCTTTCGTTCCTCGAGACACCAATAACAAAAGCCCCCAATAAAAATCGAATTTTTACGGTCGGAAAAAGTTTAATTTGGAAAATACAAGTTAAACGTGCGAAAACCTAGAAATGAAAACCTAAAAACAGGTAAAAATGGGAAGACATACCTGTAGTGATGACGTGGACGTCGAAACCCGGAGTTAAACCGATCCAAAACAATAGAGTAGCACTGTAGCAACTCAGAGAGGAGAGACGAGTCGAAACGGAGGAGGAATAGTGAGAAATGACTCAGAATCGGATCTTAAAAATCTGATTTTTGGTCCGAGGGTCGGACAATTCGACTAGCACAATCGACCCTCGAATCGACCCTCCCATCGACCCTCGGCTCTCGGGAATCTGACAGAAAACTAAGGGTCGGAACTAAGGGTCGGATACCCATCGACCCTCGCATCGACCCTCAGCTCTCGGGAAGAACAGGTCATTCCCAGGGTCGGAAACTAAGGGTCGGACATACCAGCGACCCTCACCATCGACCCTGCATAGAAAAGACAGCATTTTTTTTATAAAATGAGCTAGAATTGGAATTGATTATTGGTTAGTGTGCCTACATGAAATATAAATGACTTCTCACCTATTTTGATGATTTTCAGGCACCACCAATTTGCAAAAGGAATTATGTATGGACGTAGAGTAACCTGACAGACCCGAAACGCAGTTCCACCACCACCCCCAGTGGAGGAGACTAGTCAAGAGAATAACTATGCACCGGGAAATCCAGAACCGACAAACCCTACAAATTTGCCACCTCCACCACCAGAGCTGACAACAGTGGTGATGAACCTGGCACAGCAGCTGCAGCAGATGCAACACGCACAGGCTCAAATGCAGGTCGCCATGGGAATTATGTTCCAAGCCACTCAGGCCACACCCATGCACACTGGACAAGCCAGTGCAGCCCCGGTGGGTAACCACCCAGCTCATCAGACCCCTCAACAACCGGCTGCACAGATTCCAGTACAGGTACCGGAAGCAGCTCAAGGGAATTACCACAATCCACCCTATATGTTCGGGGCAAACCCCCAGAATCAGCTGGACCACTCCCGACTAGTGGAGAGATTTTTGAAGATGAAACCCAGAGAATTCAACGGCAAGCCGTCTGATCCATTGTGGCCAGCCCACTGGATAGACGAGATGGAGAGAAATTTTCTCATGATGACTATCACAGAGGAAGAGAAAGTACTATGTGCCACCTTCATGCTCAAGGGCGACGCACACCATTGGTGGAAATCCACGAAGACATATTTACTGACCAAGCATGCCCTACTGACTTGGGCTACATATAAAGAAGCATTTTTCGAGAAATATTTTCCACGAAGCTTCAGAGATTCGATAGAGAAGGAGTTCCTGAGCTTGCACCAGGGACAGATGACTGTAGATTCATACCAACAGCTTTACGAAGAGCTGTTTTTCTTTGCACCGGCTAGCATGCAAGAAGAAGATACCAAAACCCGTAGATTCGTCGCGGGACTAAGAGGAAGCATCAGAGAAAATGTTCTGGGCTTAGAGAAGAGAATTTACAACGAAGCTGTCCAGATTGCTCGAGTGATTGAATCGAGCCAGAAGGAGAGTTACCTTACTCAGAACAGAGGCATCAAGAGACCAGCCGGAAACTCCTACAACGGAGGCAATAACAAGACGTATAAACCTTTCCGTCCTCAGAATTTTAATGCTGCAACCAAGACTACTCCAGCAGCTCAACCTCAGCGAAAGCCAAATTCTGAAGTCCTGAGGTGTTTTAACTGCAACCAACCCGGGCATATGGCAAGGGAGTACCCTAAGCCCAAGAAGCAATTCCATTAGGGACAGGTATATGCTGTTACGTCCGAGGATGCGGCCGCATCACCCGATGTGGTCACAGGTATGACTGAAACGTTTAAAGTTGTAATTATATTGAATGAGCACGTAGACTAAGTAAAGATAAATCACAGGTATTGTACCTATAAATGGCGTACCCGCCAGAGTACTCTTCGATTCCGGAGCTACTCATTCATTTATATCTGTGTCATTTGGAAAGAAGACCAAGTTACCCATCAAAACATTAGACTACAAATTACTTGTACGGTCACCGATGGGGTTAGAAGTGGAACTAGAGAAAGGTTATGGACCATGTCCAGTTCTCATTGGAGAGAAGACTTTAGATGCAACCTTGATACAACTTGAGATGGCAGACTTTGATGTCATCTTGGGAATGGATTGGTTAGCTCGGCATTCTGCAAATTTATTATGCGCCGAAAAGAAGCTAACATTCAAAGACAAAGAAGGAGCTGAATTAAGTTTCTCGGGAACCAAACTTCTCCGGAGACGCAAGCTCATACTTTCAGCATTAAAAGCTAAGAAGTGCCTTGACAAGGGAGCAGTCGGGTATCTAGTGTCAGTGGTCGACCTAACCAAGAAAGCACCACGAATGGAAGACTTTGACGTCGTACGGAATTACCCTGACGTATTTCTGGAGAAACAACCTGGATTACCACCCGACCGGGCCACAGAGTTTGTAATAGACCTGATACCTGGAGCCGCACCCGTATCAAAAGAACCTTATAAAATGGATCCTACAGAACTGAAGGAATTAAAAGTGCAACTACAAGAACTGCTGGACAAGGGTTATATTCGACCCAGTATATCTCCATGGGGGGCACCGGTGTTGTTCGTAAAGAAGAAGGATGGTAGCGTTCGATTATGCATCGACTATCGTGAGTTGAATAAACTGACAATCAAGAATCGATATCCACTACCTCGGATCGATGACTTGTTCGATCAGTTACAAGGGGCAAAAATATTTTCAAAGATCGATCTTCGATCAGGCTATCATCGGTGAAGATTAAAGAAGGTGATATTCAAGACAGCATTCAGGACCAGATATGGACATTATGAATTTTTGGTTATGTCTTTCGGATTAACTAATGCACCGGCAACGTTCATGGAACTTATGAACCGAGTTTTCCACGATATTTTGGATACGTCGGTTATAGTATTTATTGATGACATATTGGTATATTCCAAGGACAAGGAAACTCATATCAAGAACCTAAACGCAGCCCTACATCGTTTAAGGAAAGAGAAGCTATATGCCAAATTTTCAAAGTGCGAGTTTTGGCTAAGTGAAGTCGCCTTCCTAGGCCATGTAGTATCCGCTGAAGGAATCAAAGTGGATCCCAGCAAGATCGAGGCTATTGTAAAGTGGGAAGCGCCAAAGAGCGTTTCAGAAATCAAAAGTTTTCTGGGTCTAGCTGGTTATTATCGGAGATCCGTAGAAGACTATTCTCGGATTGCCGTACCTCTCACCAGTTTGACTAAGAAAGGTGAAAAGTTTGTGTGGACCGGTAAATGTGAGAAGAGTTTCCAAACACTGAAGACCAGATTGATATCCGCTCCAATTTTGACTATTCCTATTCCAGGACAGACGTATACCTTATACACCGATGCGTCGGGACTGGGATTGGGATGTGTGCTTATGCAAGGAGAGCAAGTAATTGCTTATGCTTCAAGACAGTTAAAGGTTCATGAGAAAAATTACCCCACTCATGATCTGGAGCTAGCGGCAGTAGTACATGCTATCAAGATATGGAGACATTACTTATATGGAGAGAAATTTCAGATTAAGTCGGACCATAAAAGTCTTACTTATCTATTTAATCAGAAAGAGTTGAATATGAGACAAAGAAGATGGCTGGAATTATTGAAAGACTATGATTGTGATATCCAGTATCATCCGGGAAAGGCGAACGTGGTAGCAGATGCATTGAGCAGAAAAGCAATGATCAAATCTCAAGGAGAAGTCAGCACGACTGCAGCAATGTGTACTACCGAAATGGTATTCAATCACGGCAACGAACAGTATGTGATAGATACAACGGATGAATCAGCCAACCAAGGGTTTATTCATCGATTTTCAAATATGTTCGCGGCATTGAAGATTATACCGGATATAGTGGATGAAGTGAAGACAGCTATCAAAGCATATCCTTATCTGAGAACAGTACAAGAAGATATTGAGAAAGGTAGGACTAACCCTGAGTTCACCTTGGATGACGAGAAGGTACTGAGATACAAAGGAAGAATATGTGTACCTAAAACAGAAAGTATGGACATTAGACACCGACTGATGAAAGAAGCCCATACCACCATCTACTCGATACATCCTGGAAGTACAAAAATATATCATGATCTAAAGAAATTATATTGGTGGAGGGGAATGAAAGCAGATGTAGCCAAGTTCGTGTCTCAATGCCTAAATTGTCAGAAAGTAAAGGTTGAACGACAAAGACCCTTGGATCGTTACAGCCATTACCGGAACCAACATGGAAATGGGACTGCATCACTATGGACTTCGTCACAGGACTACCATTGACTCCTCGAGTAGTTGACGCAGTTTGGGTGATTGTGGACCGTCTGACTAAAACAGCTCGTTTCATACCTATACGACCTCAGTATACACTGGAAAGGTTAGTGAAGTTGTATGTGGATAATATTGTTTGGTTACACGATGTACCAGAAAGTATTCTGTCCGATAGAGATCCACGATTTACTTCCAAATTTTGAGAGGTATTGGAAAAAGGCTATGGGAACAACGCTAAAGTTTAGTACTGCATTCCACCCACAGACAGATGGACAATGTAACGCGTACAATCCGGATTCTAGAAGATATGCTACGAGCATGTGTGATTGATTTCAAAGGATCATGGGACGAAAAGTTACCATTGATCGAGTTTGCTTATAATAACTGACTATCGGGGCCACAATACGGATGTCACCATATGAAGCCTTTGTATGGCCGAAAGTGTCGAACTCCCTTGTTTTGGAATGAAGTTGGAGAACGTAGTATTGTTGGACCAGAATTTGTTGAAGAGACTTGTCGAGTGGTCGACATCATCAAGGAAAGAGTGAGAACAGCTCAGAACCGTCAGAAGCAATATGCAGATACTCAACGAAGAAATCTGGAGTTCGCAGTAGGTGATAAAGTATTTTTGAAGGTATCGCCCATGCGAGGATTGAAGAGGTTCGGACAGAAAGGGAAATTAAGTCCAAGATATGTCAGAACGTATGAAATTCTGGCTAAGCGTGGAAAGGTAGCTTATCAGTTAGCACTACCACCATCTATGTCAAGTGTGTATGACGTATTTCACATTTCCCTATTGAAGAAGTATGTCAAGGACCCAACACATGTCTTGACAGTGGATTTGTCGGAATTGACTGATGATTTGACATTTGAAGTAACACCAAATGAAATCACTAGTCGAGAGATATCTATTATGTTAAGGTCACATGGAAAAGTAGAGACATGGAAGAAATTACATGGGAAGAAGAAAATGCTATGAGAAAGCAATACCCTTACTTATTTGATTCAAAAGGTACGTACAATTTCGAGGACGAAATTTTTATAAGTTGGGGGGAGTTGTAAGACCCGTGTCAATCTAACCCGGTCTTACCACCTTGAACCAGGTTTACCCATTATGGTCGAGTCAAGTGGACCAAGGGCGTGAAGGAGATCGAGATCCCAGGTATCAAATCGACCCAAAAACACTTAAAATAGGGGAAGGGTCGCATACCTAGCTAAGTAGGGTCGGACCTCCCAAAACAGAAAGTCGGACCCTCGGTTTTGAAGGGAGGGTCGGACAGCTTAAGACCCTAGGGTCGACGGGATAATCGACCCTCCCATCGACCCTCGGATTCTGCCGAATATAGAAATTAGGAAATTTCTATATTTTTCGATTGGGATTCTTTCCAAATCTCAGAGGGACTTATTTAGGATGTTCCTAGTCTATTTAAAGGACGTCCCTAAGCCACTTTCACTCCTTTCACAACCCTAATTGAATTGAGAGAAAGAGAGGAGAAGGAAAAGAGGAAGAAGAGAGGCAAGCAAGAGAACTTAGCAAAAAGGAGAAGAATTTCAGAGAAGGAGTAATCTTCTCAGGTATGGATACTAATTCCATGAATTTCTACAGACCTTAGGTTAGTAATTGTTGAGAGGGTGATCTCGAAGAAACCCAAACCACCAATCTATGGTTAGGTTTCCATGGAAAACCATAGAAGAATGCATGAAAGCTATCTAGGTGGGTTATACATGGTTTCAGACCATGGAATGAATGTAGAATGGAATGTAGGAGCAAGCCATAGGATCCCAAACACGAAGAATGGATTAAAAGAGGGAATTGGACCAAAGTGCACCAAGGGTCGCACCCGGGGTCGATAGACCATCCGACCCTAGGTATTCCTCGACCATCGACCCTCAGCATTCGGGAAGTTCAGAAAGAGGGAAGGGTCGATAGACCCACCGACCCTAGCATCGACCCTACCTCCGACCCTCAGTTAACAGCATGGTTTTTAATTCTGAATAAATTCTAATTAAATTCTATTGACTTTGTTAGGTCTTCTAGCAATATAATAACACTGTAAAGGTGATTCTAATGCTTGGAAAAGTATCTATTAGCAAGCTAAGGTGAGGAACCTTAACTCCAAACTAAATTGGTTAATAATAAACTGTTTTCTATTTTCTTGAGTCCTATGCTATGCTTGATTCTATGCGAATATGTTTGTAATGTGCATACAAAGATGCCATCCAATATTTCTATTACTTGTTCATGCATATTTACTTTATTGTTTATAACATGATGATGATGATGATAGGAATAGGCATGTGCTTGTATGTGTGTGGTTGATGTGCTTGATGCGAGCGAGTATCAGGGGAGGTGTGATGAGAACGTCAATAAACGTTAACCTTTGGCGGGTCTCAGCACTTTAGCTCTATCTCTAACTCAAGTCTTGTGCATTAGCATCGTCGTATCGCCATTACTTTAGCGAACTATTATGTCGTAGAGTATCGAGGGAGGTGGTCTCGGTCCTTGTAGTCTCGACTCTACCGGGGGCCTTAGCTCTATCTCTATGGGCATTCCGAGGGATGCTTTGGGGTGAGGCCTTGGATACACTTTTTGGCATTAGGATTGGTTAGTTGCGAGCCCGGGTTTGCAGCCCTTGCCAATAGGGGCTTACGTGTTGGTATGGCAATATATAGCAATAACCGTTAACCTTTGTTATATACTGTTCATGATTGGGTGCATGTGAGTTGACGATAAACGTGATCTTCGGGTAACGTCACACACTCGTGTATAGAGGCGGAGTCAATAAACGCGACCTTTGGCTACCTAAACCTTTCTATTGCATACTGCAAACTTTAAAATTGGACCAAAGATATAAATTGACTTTTTGCATGCATATGTATTGTTGCATTGTTTTGGCTACTCACTGAGCCATGTTGTGTGCTCACCCCTCGACGTCGAATATTTTTAGTTGATGATGTAGGTTATACGGTTGAAGATTTTGTAAATGCTTCTGCGTACGGGACGGTAGCGGCGATGGAAGCTGAAGCTGAAGTGGATACACTCGACTCCTTTTGCGAGTGCAACTCGTGTGTATTTGATTAGACATTTTATAGGTTTCTTTATTGGATTTATTCAGACATGTATTTGATATTTAATATTTATGTCTCAGTTGAATACAGAATAATTTGCTATTAAATTATTAATGTCATTTAGTTTCTCAGTTCATCTTATTATAAGATTTTCGCTATTGTGTATTACTCTGATTATGATTACGGATGTGTGCAAGTTGGATAACGCGGGGATAGCCTATTTGAGATCCTGGTTGAACCGTTGATTATTTAGCGGTTCATCACACCATTCTTGTTAGACCAAAATTGGGGTGTGACAGTTTTCATCCAAGGATGTTGCCGCATCGCCTGATGTGGTCACAGGTATGACCCGAACCTTTCATTTTATGTTACATTGTATGAGGATGTAGACTAAATTAAAACAAATCACAGGTATCGTACATATTAATGACATTCCTACCAGAGTGCTCTTTGAATCTGGAGCTACTCATTCTTTTATATCTGTGTCATTTGGAAAGAAGCTAAATCTACCCCTCAAATCTTTAGACTACAAACTGCTTGTACGATCGCTGATGGGAATTATGAAGTCCAAGGAAGGACCCAGTATAAATGCTGCCTTATGTTCCACAACAATAGATTCAGATTTGGAAGGAGAGTAACATATAATAGAAACTCATGATGATCCAATTGAGCGAGAATTTATGGATGAACTTATGGAGCAATAGTTAGTCCGCTGCGCTTGTGGCATTAAAGATCATTAAAGATCATCTCTGAATTGATGGATGAAGTAAAAGTTGCAATTTTGTTAGATCTGTATATAAGAACGGTGTAAGCAGATTTAGGAAAAGGAAAACCAAACCCTGACTTACTCTGAATGCAAAAAAGGTCCCATGATACAGAGGATGATTATGTATACCTGAAGTGAAAAATGTTGATCATAAGATATAAGATAATGTTAAAAGCTCATTCTATTCCGTATTAGATACATTCTATAAGTATAATATATACCAAAACATGAAGAGATTATTTTGGTAAAAGGGAATGGAAGTAGTTGTGGCTAGATGCATGTTTTAGTGTCTGAATTATCAACAAGTAAAGGCTGAAAGATAAAGACCAACGTGGCTTACCATAACCACTATCGGAGCCAGTCTGGAAGTGGAACTGCAGTACAATGAACTATGTCAATGATTTGCCACTGACTCCCAGATCGGTTGACATGATTTGGGTGATTGTTGATCGCCTTATGAAGATAGCTCATTCCATTGCTATACTACCTCGGTATGCTTTGGAGCGGCTAACTAAGCTATATGTGGATTGAATTTGCTACCAAGCTACTATGTAGATGTCACCTATAAAGCATGGTACGGTAGAAATGTCAAATTCTTTTGTTTTGGAATGAAGTTGATGAATGAAGAGTTTTAAGACCTGAGCCTATTGAAGAAACCTATCGAGTGGCAGACAAGATCAAAGAAAAGGTCCAGGATAACTCAAGTTGTCAGAAGAGACACCAAGACCTCGAGTTTGCCATAAGTGACAAAGTGTTCTTGAGGGTATCACTTATGCATGGATTAAAAACAATTCAACGAGAAGGAAAAGTTGTATCCGGTATATGTTTTGGACCTCATAAAATTTAGAGAGATGTAGAAAAGTTATATATCAACAAGCGTTACCGCTGTCCATGTCTAGTGTGCATGACGTATTTCGCGTGTCTCTATTGAAGAAGTACATTGGAGATCCATATCAAAGGTATTGACCACAGATCCACTGGATTAGATAGAAGATTTAACTATTGAAGTGGTACCAGCCTAGTTCACTAGTTGGAAGGTACAAACATCTCAAAAGCTAGGATAATTATTATATGAAGGTAACCTGGCAAAGACAAGACGTGGAGAAGATTGCATGGAAAGAAGAAGATGCAATGCGGAAATAGAATTCCCACCTAAATTCAAATTTTGAGGACAAAATTTATTTTTAAAGATGGGGGAGTTGTAAGATCCGTACGTTCAAATTTCGAGGACGAAATTTTTTTTTAAGGGTGGTGGAGTTTTAAGACCCGCACGCCATGAATCCGGCCTAACCTTACATTTCGTGTCATGACCAGTACACATATCATGGTCGAGCCAAGTGAACCAAGTGCATGAAAAAACCTAAGACCCAATATGAAATTTAACTTAAAAACAGTCAAAATGAGGGTAGGGTCGCATACCTACACAGGTAGGGTCGACCCCACCTCATTAGGAAGTCAGACCCCTGAATTTTAGACCTAGGGTCGGACAACTGAGATCCTAGGGTCGACGGGATCTCCGACCCCCTCATCGACCCTAGGATCACCGACAGAAATCGTAAATAGGAAACTTTCCAAATTTCAAGGGGATTCTTTCCTAATCTCCATGGACTTATTTTGGGAGATTTTTCTCTATAAATAGGACGTCCCTTAGCCTCTTTCACTCCTTTTGAAACCCTAATTGAAAGAGAAGAGAAGGAAAAGAGAAGGAAAGTTGGAGAAGAAGACTAAAGAGAAGAAATTCAGAAAACCCTCTGAATCTCAGCAAACCTAAGGTATGGATATGTTTTCCATGAATGATTTAAGACCTTAGAATAGTTCATGAAGAGGGTATGATCTAGAAGAAACCCAAATCATCCATCAATGGGAAGATTTCAATGAAATCCATAGAGGGAATCATGGTAAACAAAGTAAAGAGATAACCTGGAGTTTTAAGTCATAGAACAAGCATAGAATGGACTATGGAAGTAAGCCAAAGGACCCAAACTTGAAAGATTAGACTATAGAATGAAAAAATCGACTCAAACCACGTGCGATCGCACGTAGGGTCGATAGACCACAGGATCGACCCCTAGCTTCTGGGAAGACCAGGGAAGCTACGGTCGCACCTAGGGTCGATGGAACATTCGACCCTAGCATCGACCCTATACCCTGGGGTCGCATAAACCTGCGACCCTACCTGCGACCCATCCTGCGACCCTAGCTTAACAACAAGCCTAAAACTATCGGAATGAATTCTAACTAAAATCTATCGACTTGTAAGGTTTTCTTATTGATATAAAAGTGATTCTTAAAGCTTGAAAGAGGATCTACACTCAAGCAAAGGTGAGGGAACAAGACCTAAACTAATTGGCTAACAATAAACTATTTTTGTTTATTGAGTCCAATACCGTGAATGATTCTATGTTTGTATGATTGTAATGTGCATATCACATGTCATCCACTATTCCTGTTATTACTGTTCATGCATATTTAATTTCTGCTTATTTTTAATATGATGATGATAATGATGCTAGGAATGGGCATGTGAATGTTTGTGTGTGGTTAGTGTACTTGATGCGAGTGGGACATCAGGGGGAGGACGTGACATTGTGGTTCAGCCTGGTCACCAGACTCTAGCTCTATCTCTACTCAATTCTTGTCCACTAATATCGTCGTATCGTCATTACCTTAGCAAAATTAATACGTCGTAGGGCATCAGGGGGGACGTGACATTGTGGTTCAGCCTGGTCACCAGACCCTAGCTCTATCTCTATGGATGTATTGAGGGATGCTGGGGTGAGACCTTGTATACACTGTTTGACATTAGGATTGGTTAGTTGCGAGCCCAGTTTGCAAGCCCTCGCTAACAGGGGCTCACGTGTTGGTATGGGCAATCGGTACAGCAATGCTGTTTTCATTGGGTGTATATTGTCCATGGTGGGTGTATGTGGGATGACAGTGCCTATATTCATTGGGCGGCTCCACACACTCGCGTATAGAGGTGAGGCGGCCACCGAAACTTTCTATAGCACATTGCAAACTTAAAAACCAGACCAAAGATATGAATTGAATGCATGCATATGTTTGTTGCATTGTTTTGTTTGCTCACTAAGCCGTGATGTGTGCTCACCCCTTTCGATGTCGAATATTTTAGTTGATGATGCAGGTACCACTGTTGAGGATTATATAAATGCTCCTGTATACGGGCGAGCTACGACGATGGACGCTGAAGTGATGATGGAATCGCATGATTCGACATGCGAGTGCAACTCATGTGTTTTCGATTAGACTTTTATTTGGATTATACAGACAATGTATTCGAATTAATTATTTAAGTTTATGTCTTAGTCCTTTTGGAAATAATTGGTTAAATTATTTATTTTATCACATTTAGATTCTCAGTTCATTTAATATTAAGACTTCTGCTATTGTGTATTTATTCTGATTATGGTTGTGGATGTGTATGGTTTAAGCAAACGGACACAGCCTATTTGAGATCCTGATTGAACTGTTGGTTTGCTAGCGGTTCATCACACCATTTTGGTTAGTCCAGAATTGGGGTGTGACACACTTTCTCCCCTTGATACCCTACCCGCACCAAGCATGCTAAGATAGAAACGATACGAAAAGGTGCTAGTGTGAAGAATGATCTCAGACCCCAGGCCCTTCCCATTCCACACACCAACGAAAACAATCACATGTCTAACAGTCACATCCTAGTATAGCGAGTATGCATGAACAATATAATAACTAAAAGTAAAGATGACATGCAAGTATGCATAAATATCAGTCTATAGAATCATAATTATTAACAATATTTTACTATTATTAAATTATTAGGGTTTAGGTCTGATTCCCTTACCTGACGCTTGTTTGATAGCTTGCTCCGCGTCACAGAATCCAAACTCACAATCACAAGGTCTTACACAATGTTAGGGTTGAATTAGAATAATTTCTTAGGGTTTACGTTGGTCGAAAAACCAACTGGGTCAAAAACACTCCTCACAGTGCAGACCGGTCGCAGGTATCGATCGCGGCACTGTGGGGAAAGGTGCGCCCGGTATGGTCGACCGGTCCCCACAGACCAGTCTTAGAGAGATACCGATCGCATAAGGTGCGACTGGTACGTCTCTAGAAGACCATACGCTTGGTTCTCTCCTTCCGTCGGTCACCCCTTATTGATCCTAGGGTCTCTCCTATACATTCTAGGTCTGAGCAATAAGTTAGAGTTGTTTCAAACTCCATTCAAGTCCTAGTTTCGATGATCCTCAGCCTAAAACTTAAATCTAGGGTTTATCGACTGTATTAGGGTTTGATGGCAAATTCTGGTTTAGATCAATACCTCGCCTTACATGGTATTGATCCATTCATGACTTAACTTAGAGGAAGGTTCAAGCACTTACCGTTGGTTCTCAGTAGAGTGTTCTTCGTCCAACGGCAATGGCAGCTCCTCTCCCTCCTTCCTTAGCTCTTTCTCCTTCTTCGATCTCTTTTTCCTCCTTAGGGTTTGTGAGAATCAATGAAAGAGATTTTAGGAGGTTTAGGGGTCCTTAAATAGACTAGGATTGAGTTTAGGAAGTCCCCCTTACGTTAGAAAAGTCCTAGAGTTCGATATTTGGAAAGTGGGACCCGTAGAGATCCGATTCTGGATCTAAGCAGTCTGCCTACACAGACATACCGGTCGACTGGTACCATCGACCGGTATGAATAAATTATCATACCTAGGTCCGTTTCGTACCTGGTTGTCATCTGTTCGTCCCGTCTGGCCCGGTGATGATTGAAAAACCTATTACAACATGAATTAAAGGTTTAGATCGGGTTCATGGAATGCGGATCTTACAACATGGGTCTCTGTCATGCTAGTAGTACTGTAGCCCATTTACGTGACTTAATTAGTAATCAAACCAGGTCAAACATGACTAATAATAAAATTTAATTATGAGTACAACGTAAAAGTGCAAGATCAGTCTCTGTCTTAACAGAAGTCGAGTAGTTCTCACCTACCAGGGAGGGATACACTTGACTTTATTTTCGTGTTTCCTAATAACTTACTTGTCTACGATGCATTGTGATTATGTAACATGCCATCTAATAATTGCGATAACTATTTATGTATTGCATTGTGAATATATGGTTTGTGGTATATGATGTTTGGTTAATGTTGTGTGGTAACACGTTTCCAGATAAACTGGGGATGGGGTTACCATATGGGCACTGCTTTGCATCTGTCAGTATCCTCGTAGGGGGATTCGGATCGGGCTATCTATTGGGGTATGGCCTATAGTTATATTGGATGACATGTTAAGACTGGTTATAGTTAGTTCCCTTTTGATTACAACTCTAGCCAGTAGGAGACTAGGTGCTATTGTAGGCTCAAGGAGGAGGGGGACTTTGAGATGTGTGTTGAAACGGCACTGGCTTAGTCTAGCCCTATCCCCAAAGGGAGTCTACTTGTCGGGAGGTGCTAGATGTGACGATATAACCAGATGAGTATCTGCTCTCTTCTCTCCTATGAAAGTTTCTACTCTCGTTGGTGTGGCAGTTCTCTACCTTAGCACTTTGTTAATTATTACCAGACTCTGAATGTTACATTATGCATTATTGCATGCTTGTTTGTGTTTATTCCTCACTAAGCTCAAGTAGGAAAGCCCACCCCATGCATGTTTTCCCTTTTAGATGTTGATGCAGGTGTTATCGTGGCCAATTACTTAGAGTAACCGATGGTGTCTAGCCTAGCTGGACTTGACGTGAAGGTTGTCGAAAAGGACATTCGTAGGAGCACTTGCGAGTGTGATATATGTGTCTTCGAGTAGACGCATACATCATTACTCTTTATTTATTTATTTATAGTTTATGGACCTTTGATCTTAGATAGATGTTTAAGTGGGTAATTATATTAAGTGTTGACTTTGGGTTTATACGATCTTATGTTATGGATAATGTGGGTTAAACATTTATTATTTCATATTATAATGGATAGACTCAGCTTATTACTTTATGATTTCTGCTATGTATTTATATTTCTGATTTTGTGCTTATCTTATGTTTGGATTTATCAGGTTTAGTAACAATATATACAGCTTTGCAAGATCTTGGTGTTGGACCTGGTAGTTTACGAACGGCTCAGTTATACTTTCGAGATATCGAAAATGGGGTGTGACAATGTTGGTATCATATTTTTGAAGCTCTGTCATATTTCACTAAACCAATCCTAACATGGGGACCCCTGAGCCCAATAAGCTGAGAAGTTAGGAAAATAAAACACTTAATAAGAACAATTTAATAGAATTTTAAACATTCCCTTAGATAGTAGTGAAACTAATGATAGGAATAATGCACATAACAAAAAAAATAAAAATAAAATTTTGTTTAATTAAAATTTGAAATGAGCAAAGTTGGATATAGTCCACAGGCTAGAACAATTACCCAATGTGGTTCAGTAAAAAGGGAGAAACATACATAATTAAACAAAAAGAAAAGAAAATTACTACTATTGCTACTCCTAAGTCCCAGAATGCTTAGGAGTGGATCTAAGCTGTCCTGAGGTGGGGTCGTGAACCTGTTGATAGGTCTATAGTGGAACCCTGGTAGAGGTGGAAGCATCAGCCTAATCCCTAGGAGCTAGCACACCAACTCTCGTTAATGCCTCCCTAAAAGTCCTTAGCTCAGACTAGATGGCATGAGATTTGTCAGTAGTAACAGATTGGGCTTTCCGTAGATGTAGTAGCCTGTGATCCTCCATGGATAGCGAAAAGCAACAATGGTCCTCCCGAAGACCGCGGACCTCAGATAGGAGCTCCTCCAACACCCACTCTGAGACCAATTGAGAGGGAGTTGGGGGCACATCTCCACCACCAGGGGCATGTGGCATCTCCTCATCTGCTCCAGCGGGCAAGTTCTGCTCTCCTCCTGGGCCGATAACCACAGCAACCACCTTTGTAGGAGGTACTGCAAACTGATCAGGTCTGGGCCAAGCCTCTAGCTCTTCATCACTGATGACCTCATTCTGGAGGTGCATGTTGTCGATAATGGCCCATCCAAAGTCAGAACACACGGTCTTGTCTACAGCATTATCTTGGGAGACGTCATGCCCAAATGCACGAAGAGGTGAGTCAATAGCTTACCATAGGGCAAAGTCCTTCCTCACATGCACTTTACTACCACTATCATCATCCTCGTCAAGATGGAGGGTAGACAAACCTGGTAGCATGTTAGCACGTAGAAGGTCAGATATTGGCAGAAGATAGATACCTCGTTGTAGTGTCCGCCTCGAGGAAGGCATTATGCTGGATGATCCGGTTGTAGGCCCAAAGACAAGGACGGTAGTTTTTCGCCTTGTGCAGAGTGCTCAGCGTCAGCATCACCCTCTACATCTTTTAATGGGAACCCTTATCAAGGAACTCTTTTTCCTTGGGGCCACAAAAGACTGTATCTCCCACAATAGGGATGCCTAGCAAACTAGTCAATTGCTTGGTGTTAAAAAAAAATATCTACCCTACGCACCCTACTGGAGATGCGTAGGTCTCTGACCGAATCAAAGTCCCCCATTCCTCCCTTAACCTCGAGGTTACAGTAAAAATGCCTAACAAGATCAGGTTGGGACGATCCGGTATTGCAATGACAAGGACCATCCCATTGCATCAAAAGCGACTCGTACATCGAACTACTCTAACTCCTCAAAAACCATAAACTGACTGATCTCCACTCGTTTGAGTTCGTACTGAGGGTAGAAAGGCTACTCCTCAGCTGAACGAAACCAAAACTCGTTGAATGGAGGAGCAGGTAACTAGTTACGCCTAGCGGGAGGATCTCTCCTTGAAAGCATGATAGCTGCAATAAGAGTTGAGCAAATATCAATAACAATGCCTTAGATGGTAAAATTTTCAAATAGACTGATATTTCTGTGGAAATTGGATGATAAGTAACCATAATAAAGACCATGTAAAAGCTACGAGCACAAGGCAGATGGTTGTGAGGATGATGGCGGTTATTGAGTAATTCTCCTTTTTCAATGATATATGAATATGATCCTCGTTTTTTTAAATTGTTTCATTTTTTATTCTCTACACTCAACAACATAATGGAGATAAAAAAAAAAAAATTTAAAGAAAAAGTGACTAAAATACCCCTTTTAGATACTACAATGATGTTATAAACAATGCAAAAATGGGAGCTGACAATGGTCAAGAAATTTAATTAGAATTCCAAACCAGTGAGAAGAAAGTCCTTTGACAGTAAAATTTTTGAAAATATTTCCAAAAATGGGGTGAAAGTATAAATTTTTCTTGGGGAAACAATTGGAGCGAGTTCCAATCTCCCTAGTAATGCAATGTGGGCTAACAATTGCCAAGAAAAAAACTTAAAAGCCATTTTAACAGCAAAAATAAATAAATAAAATAAAAATTTAGCAAGAGTTGGGAAGAAATTTGATATATAATGGGAAACCATCGAAATTTGTTTGTCAATGCCTCAAGTATGTCAATTAAGGATGAAACCAATACTAGAAAGCATTGGAACAAATTGGAACAAATGTTCCGCAATAATTAAGTTAAAAACTAACATGGGAAAAACAGAGTACAAAGAAAAAATCGAATTTTTTTGGTAAACGTAGACAAAATCTTGATTTTTGATGTAGAGATCATAGAAAACAATGATTTCAAGGTTCTACGATCACAACGAAGATACACAAACATCATGAGATCAAATTACAATGATTTATTTATGATTTCATGGTGAGAAAACAAACCAAATAAGAAAATTTTAAAAACCTAGGGTTTCCATGCGCAGAATAGAGAAAAAAGTAGAAGATAAAGTAGAAAACTCACCGATGAACATTGATGAAAGAGTTTGAATTGGTTGATGAGTTTGTTGGGGACTCTCTGAAAGCAAATGGGTGACTCCTACACCAAGAGGAGACTCCTATCACACAAGAGAGAAACGGGGATTTTAAAAATTTGAACCCAGATTCTCTTTAAAAAGGGTGGAAAACCCTGTTCGGTTGCAAAATATGACTTAAGTTGCAGCCGGACCTGAGATTGGACATCTCCAATACCTCTTGGGAATACATGGGGAGACGTGTCTTTTGAATCCAGTCCGCCCAGTGGACTGGACGAGATTGGACGATTGGAGACATCTTTTTGGGAAGTGTCTGGCAAGACACACCTGTCGCACTATTGTGAAACCAAACTACCCACTTGGGGGGACACTCACAGTAGGCTTTCTGTCCAAGTAAAATATTGGGCCAGAACTGGAAAATTTAGCTGAGGATGTTGTTTCCTTTAGCATGTAGAAACAATTTATGTTAATGCAATGCCAATTTAGCACTGGAAGATGTTAAGATTAGGTTTGCAATTGAACTATTGGTTTTTTTTCCCTAACGGTGTACTAACCGTTGCCATTGAATGCTTGTTCATTCCAACATTGAACGAGAGATTTCACCAGAAGATGGGTCCACTCCCATAGTCCCACTGAGCAAGCACCACTTCTAGCTCTCTTGGGAGGGGCCGCCAATGTGATATCTCCACCACCACCAGTACTCACTCTAGAGATGTTATAGCTATTGTGTGCAATCCGGCCCAAGCAATTGGTCAGCTGCAGCGTGATTAAATGAGAGAGCAGCATTAGGAGAATCAGGGACAACAGTGCCATTTCATGGTTGATCTGTTGGCAGTCATGAGACATGCTCTAGTACCAGTTGTTACCGCCACTACCACTGCAACCAATGTTAGGTCCAACCTAACCACTGCCATTCCAGTGGCAACAGTGGGCTTAGCAGTTCCTCAAGAAAGGTCCATGGCAGGTATGAACCCAATCGAAGTATCAACCATGATTCATTTGATGGAGTCGCCAACAGCGCTGCCAGCTGATGCAGCAAGGACAATGGAATGGTTTCAGAAGATGAGGCTTCCGAAGTTCACAGGAGTGGGCGATAATCCATTGCAACTAGCAATATGGATTAAAGCTATCGAAAAGACACTTCAGATGATGGCGTGCACAGATGAGGAAAAAATACTGTGTGTCACTTTCATGTTGGAGGGAGAATCCATTACTTGGTGGGAATCTACACAACCCACCCTAGCTACTAAACACCCAGTGATCACCTAGGAAATCTTCAAGGCAGCCTTCTTCAACAAATACTTCTTCAGGAGCTTCAGAGACGGAATGGAGGTAGAATACCTAAACCTCTCTCAAACTCAAAAGCTAGTTGATGACTATCAGCATAGGTTTGAGGAGCTTTTCTATTTCGCTCCTACTAGTATGCGGGAAGAATCAGCCAAGGCTTGGAGGTTCACCAAAGGGTTCAGGGGGAACATTCGTGCTACTGTCGAAGTTCAGGGACGAGAGATCTACACAGAGGTGGTTCAGACCTCGAAGGTAATTGAGGCTAGCTTTCGGGATAGCTACTTTGCACAAAAGGAAGGAGGGAAGCATACCGCTCCTTTCTCTAATAATAGGGCAGCCACAAAGCCCTTCAAATCGTCTTTCTCAACTGTTGTCTCCACTCAAACTAAGCCGACTACATCTGGTAGCTGCCCCACAGTTCTAGTAGTAACACTTCTTAGGTGTTTCAATTGTAGGCAAATTAGGCACAGGTCTAGAGCATGCCCTCAGCCCAAGAAGCCACAAGCTCAGTTGGGGCGGGTTTACGTAGTAACCACAGAGGATGCAGAGGCAGCACCTGACGTGGTGACAAGTAACTTAAAATTCTGTCTGTGATTATGCATTCATGTAGTATACGTACCAACTAGTAAAAACTAAATTAGGTACCCTTAGTATAGCTGGAGTGCAAGCTTGAGTACTCTTTGACTTGGAGGCTACTCATTTGTTCGCATTTCTCACGTTCGGGGCAAAGATGGGAATGTTAGCACAACCTCTAAAATATAACCTAGTGGTCTGAATACCTCTAGGTCTTGAGTTTATCTTCAACACATATTTTGGACCCTGTCAAGTCACGATGAACGGCAGAGAGTTAGAGGGGAATCGGATACGCCTGGAGATGACAGACATCGATGCTATCTTAGGCATGGATTAGTTATCCAACCATCGGGCCAGCGAACTTTGTGTGGACAAACAGATTGCCATTTTGTAAGAAGATGGAGGATCCTTTGTCTTCACTTGGGACACACCCCAAAAGGGGAGGAAGTTGTTCATTTTCGCATTAAAGGCGAGTAAATGCTTGGAATTTGCATCTTCCTTTGAAAAATGAATTTGTTTGGAGTTGCCACCTAGATTAAGGTTTAGGACCAAAAATATAGTTTTATCATAAAATAAGATTTCTATTGACTCATGACCCTTAGATTAGCTTTTTGGTCTATTAGAGATCGAGGTAAGTGTTAGGTTATGATTATGGGAAGGTGTTAGGCACCCAAATCGCCTGATCAAAATTAGTCTCCTATGTCTTTCCTTTCTTTCCTTTATTAGATTCTATTGATTGAACTGAACCAAATCATGTGGCTTGATGTCATTGAATCGAATCTGGAAACTTCTAGACTGCCTACATATCTCGAAATCTTTCGAAAATTAGGTTCACCACCATAATTCAGGTGTAATTAAAGTTTATAGATATGATTTATGCTTAGTTTGATTAGATTCCTTATTCAAGTTGAAGCTTATGCTTGATTGGTTGAGAAAATTCTGTAAATCAGGTTTTGGATATGGATATGGATATAGATGATGGATGGGGATTTGGATAACCTAAGAAAACTAAGGGTAGTATCGTATTTGGAGATTCCTCTAAATTGCCTATGTATTCTAATGATCCTAGAAATTAGGTACAACATAGTTCGGAATGATTTATGGGAGGAAAACCTGTTTTAGGTGTGATATATTCTAGGTTAAGGCATATGCTAAGGGGTAGGGATCATCTTAAAACTACATTTTAACTTAAGCTTTAATTTTGGAAGGTTTGGCAAGGGACTATCTTTCTTTATTAAGATTTTAAAGATTTATCCTTTTTACCCTTACATGTATGTGAGTGCCTAATTGTATGTCCTCACACCTAGATTGTCTTCTAGAGTGTACAGATATGGTATGTTCAACTACAGTGTTACAGAAATTAAATTACTGTCCAAATAAAATATTCTATCTAAACATGGTAATATTACATATATGGCAATCAACAGATAAGGTAAGATTTAAATATGCTATCTTCTAAGCATTGTAAGATCTAAGTATGCTATTTCTAAGCATGACAAGATCTAAATATGGCATGTGTATATATGGCAAGAAATTTATCTTATTCTACTAAATATCACAACATAAATGATAATGCAAACATGGTAAGTAATCTATTCCAAACTTACAAAATAAGCCAACAAACAATATATATGGTAAGAAAATTATCTATTTCTACCAAATATATTAAAAAATCATATATGATAATAATATTACCTTATTCTACCAAATACATCATATATGGTAAGAAAATTATCTATTTTTACCAAATATGTCAAAAAATTCATTTATGGAAAGAAAATTATCTATTTTTACCAAATATGTCATAGATGGTAAGAAAATTATCTATTCTACCAAATATGTGAAAAAATCATTTATTGTAAGAAGATTATCTATTTTTATTAAAAATGTCAAAAAATCATTTATGGTAAGAAAATTGTCTATTTCTACCAAATATATCAAAATCATTTATGGTAAAAAAATTGTTTATTTATACTAAACATGTTAAAAAATCATTCAAATATGGTAAGAATATGTCCTATTTACTAAATATGTCAAAAATCATTTATATATGATAAGAATATGCCCTACTTATCAAATATATCAAAAATCATTAAAATATGATAAGAATATGTCCTACTTACCAAATATATCAAAAATCATTCAAATATAGTAAGAATATATCCTACTTACCAAATATGTCAAAAATCATATATATATATGCTAAGAATATGTCCTATTTACCAAATATATCAAAATTATTCAAATATGGGAAGAAAATTGCCCATCTTATAGAAAATTAAAGGTCTTTCAGAGACCTATAACTTTCTATGAAATAGTGAAATCTTAAATTGGAGGCTAAGTGGGTCAAAAAAATCCTCACAAGTTTAGATTCATGTACTGGTCTGACTGGTTTCCAGATTCGGACTAGTAATCTTTTAAAATCCATATCAAATAATCTATACCATTAAAATCAAATCTAAATATCTGTCGAGAAACTAGATTGATAAATTTAACTATTTAACTTTTCTTCATTAATAGGCTTTGCAAAAGGAAGCTCTAAGATGAGTATATTTAACACACAAAGTGATGCAAGTTTTAGTCTCAGATTCTCTTTTCGGACTGGCCGAAATCAGTATAAAATTCGTTAAAAATTCAATTTTCATCTAAATCACTCCAAATCAATTTTGAAATATATATACTTTATGGGATACTTTTCTTATATTTTAAGTTTCTTCAAATTATGAGAGAAAAAACTAATTCTAGACTAATTTACAAAGTACTTTTGTTCTGTTTTTGTTTCTATACTCAGTGCAGTGCACGAATTGTTTGGAGATCTTCTCAGATCAAAATCGATCTAGGTTTTTTTGGAGGATCTTTCTAACTCAATAAGACATCTTTCATAATTTTCTGGAATAAAAAAAATCTCATCTTATATGACTGAATTCATTCCTATAGTTGCTAGATCTGGCTTTTCCAGATCTGAGCTTCATTCATGGAATTTTTTGCCTAGGCAAATCTCCATGGATGGAGCTCAAATTTGGATGAGATACTTCTTATAACAAGTAGATTATATAAAAAAATATCAAAAATGGAGAAAGAATTCCAGAACTTTCACAAGAAAGCAATCACATGTGAAATCCGCACTTGCTCCTATTTAACTTATTCTAACATGCATCATCATGAAGCTTCAATGGAGAGGTTAGGGATGACTTACCTTGTCCCTTTATGGAAATGAAGACCTTCCTACAGAGCGTTGAAGGTGGTGTTCTCTTTCTCTCTCACTTTCTCTCTCTTTCTCCTTGCTCACACCACTTTAGGGGGGGGGACTCCAATTTCATGGATCCTTCATTACAGGGAATTGGAGCTCTTTAAATAGAGTCCAATGTCAACCCCTTGCCAACTCATGGTGAGACTTTGTTTCCAATTTTGATTTTTCTCCAATTTCCATGTTTTATATTAGATTTGGTATCCAATATCCTCTATGACACATTGCATCCCATTATTGACCAGTATAGTATCTTTGAATTAGAATCTAATTAGAGTCCAATTAGTCCTTAGTTTTCAAAAAAACTATTTCTTGTTCCTTTTCTTTTCTTTCTTTCTTTTTTCTTTTTTTTCTTTTTTTCTTTTTATTAGCTAAATGCCACCTCACCATACACTATCTCTCTCTCCCATGGTTTTGGAGAGAGATTGGTTTTGAAGAGAGAATCTCCCTCCAAAACCATGGAGAGAGAGATCTCTTTTATTTTTTTATTTTCTTTTTGGTTCTTTTTGTTTTTTATGTACTTTTTGCTTATTGCACTTCCACCTAAGGATGTAAATGGATACCCGAAAATCCGGATCCGATTCGAATTTTTACTCCATTTAAGGAATCCGAATTCGAAAAAATCGGATTCGAATTCAAATTCGGTAATTTTAATAGGATGCGGAGCCGAATTCGGATTTGACCTAAACAGATCAGATATAATTTGCTCCGATTAGAGAGGTTAAATGTCTATTTTACCCATAGGGTTTGGGAGGTATAAGTAGAATTTTTAGTTTTTTACCCTCATTTTCTCTTGCACTCTTCTCTCTACTTGATTCAATGCCCCTCTCACAGTCTCACTCTCTCTGCTTCTCTTTGGACAAGCTAGGGTTTAGACTTAGCTTAAGGATTCTGACCGCCAATCACCGATTGTCGATTGTGAGCTTGCAACAGCAGAGCTCTCATCCCACTCTCAAGTCTTCTCTCTATGTCTCTCTATAAGCTCTCTTCCCACTCTCAAACTAGGGTTTAGGCTTAGTTATTTTAGGTTTATGGATTTTTCCTGACCCAACCGATTGAGAGGATGACTTTAGATTAAGGTATTGCAACCAAATCGGAAGTGGGTATATGTGAATTTCTTTGATTTCCTTTATCTTTAGTTATGGGTGTTTCGATTGGTTTAGTTGATGGTTGTGTAACTTGTGTTTTCTTTCCTTCTCCCTCGCCCCATTCCCTTTTATTTTATTTATTTTTCTTCTGGGTTCCAGAGGTGCTTTGGATTTCATTGCAATTTTTTTTCCTAGTTAAATATCGAGCTAGATTTTCTTCTTACTTAGAGTCCGACAAGTTGAGAAAAATTTTGTGATTTAAAGTATAAACGTTATCAAGTTTATGGACATTGCAGGATTACAAGGAAGCTACTAGAATTAGGGATTCATTAAGGTCATTTGAGGAGGAAGAGCCGGTTTTACGCCTTCAAAGATTGATGAAGGAGCCAATCGCTGGTAAGAAGTTTGAGGTACACGATTCTGATACTCAAAGATTGTTTCTTCTATTTTTCTGTTTCCATTTCTCTTTTTATTTTTTTAGGTAAATAGTTTGGTAGTAGTTCATAGTTATGGGATTCTTAGAGTTTTTCTTCGTTTTCTTTCCTTTTCTGATAGATTGACAGAATTCTCCGAAGCACACATGTTTCTGTGATTTTTGAGTTTTCTATCCAATCCTACTATTTGTCAGTGTTAAATAATGTTGAGATTATGTTCACATCAATCGATTTATTTGAATGTTATGCATGCATGTAAAGAACCAATGGCTTTGTAATCTTCTATTACTCTGTTGCTCACTAGTAGAGGGTATAGCAGGGGTTAAATGGAACCCAAAGGGCGAATGCCTCTCGAATCATTATAGTTGACAAATTTTTGGGCTGCTTATGTGCATTAGGCAGACTGAGAAAAGAGCAACACCATTCTGATGGCTTTACAATTCTTACCATTCTAGTCAGTCCTTTGTTTGGATTGTTTTATTGAAACTTGCATTCAACAGAATATATATGATAGTGGGAGTGGGATTGAATGTATTAAACCCAGTTTAGAGGACCAATTGGTGCCCAATAATCTTCAGCTGGCATAAGTTCTGTTTCTATTAACCCAATGATGAGTAACTTCATTGCAATGCTCTGTGTTTTATCTCTTCTTTCTTCATTGGTCACCAAAGTTTTCTGGTGAGGTTTCTGTCATCTCAAATGAGGGAACTCTTGCTTACCTCGTAAGAGGAACAAGCTCATTTGTGTTTACTGTTAAAAAAGTATTGCAAGTGTTACCAGGGATAATTTAGATTCCTTTATCATTAAGTGTTGGTTAGGGGTAGTTTATTGTTATTATTGTAATTTTATTTCTTATATTTGTTATGAATAAAGAGTAGTAAATAGGGACTTTGACTCAATATATATCATACAAAATGTTTTAGTACTCAATATTAAAGGCATGGCGAGTACAAAACAGCATGAAGTGCATCTTTATATGTGTGTGTGTGTGTTTGATTCTAGTCTTATTGAGGACAAATCAGATTCAATTATTACTATTGTTATCACCAGTTAATAACTAGTCATGGTGGCTTCCTAAGTCAAATTTTCATATGTTGTAGTATGTAGTCCTTGATCTCTAAAAGTTGGATATTTGACATAGTACGATTGATCTGCTTAAATGAATCGTAGTGGTAAGTTCTGCTTATGGAGTTCATGATTCATTGCTCAATTAATGCATGCTTGTAACTTAAAGGAAAAAAAAAATAAGAGAGAGAATGATCCCATCTTTAGGGAAGCTATTTTCTTGGTCCCATTAAGGATTCATTTCATTTAATAATGGCATCCACCATTTAGAGTCATGTAGAGGGCATGAACTAGTTACATATGAAATTTTTTATTCCACCTCAATAAAATTTGAGCACTAATTGTGATGCTAACTTTGATTGTTTACTACTTCATTTCTAATGGATGCTAACTTTGATGAAGTAGTTGTGCCAATGTTATTGCATTTCATTACAGTTTATAGCTTGACACTATTTTAGAGGTTCCTGATACCTTTCTTGCTTGCAGGTTTGACAAAGAGCTGATTAAAGATATTGCCCTCCCACCTCCTAAAGAAAAACCCTCTATTCATTTTGCTAAAGGTTAGTCCTATCAGGAGTTAATTATTTCATGCTAAGTTTGCTTGCATAGCAAGGATTGATGCTACTAACTGAAGTTAGTTTTTTGTTTATCGATCTTGTGGTTTTATAAGACTAAACATTTATTTAAACACCATGAATTCATGATACTAACCTTAAGCATTTCTATAGAGCAAAGTTTACTAAGACAAAGATAGGTTTTAGAGATCTTGTAAAAATATTTTGATTAGAAGTGTTGAGTTTATCATCATAATGAATTTAGTGAAATAGTTCGGTTAAATAAAAATTAGTTTTCATGTATCAGCTGATATTGTGGATACATGACAATTGAGATCCATCTTTGACTCTCTTAAATACTAACAAATCTTTGTAAGTTTATTGAACCTTCATTATTTATTATTAGTCTATCTTTTTTAATTTTTATTTTATTATATAAATCTTATGTAACTATTCAATTTTATTTATTATTTTTTTGTAGGGTGCTTTGGATTGGAGAGTTGGAGAGGAATGAAGTAATTTATGCTGCAATGAAGAAATTTTGAATTTATAAACTGATAGAATAATTTTGGGAGTAAAGTAGTACTTTTTTGTTTGATACAATAATGGATAATTGTAATATGATAATTTCTTGTTTGTTCTTACTTGTAACCTGCATTGATGAAGACTCTTTTGTTTGTTGAGAAGAGTCTCCTTTTGTTAAATTTTGTTTTAGGCATTGAGGAAGACTCTTTTGTTTGTTGAGAAGAGTCCTCGTTTTGTTAAATTTTGTTTTAGGAAATCTATTCTTGGGTAGATGTGGATTACCATGAGAGCTACACTCTTGCTTCTTTTTTTTTTTCTTTTAATTTAGTTTTATCTTGCTTATAAAAAAACCCTTGCAGATGCAGTTCTTGATCTATTATTTTGAATCACATAAAGGTTGAATCATTAAGTTGATAGATATATTAGATTAGTGGCAATTGTGGCATGTCAAGTTTTTGAATCCTAAAAGATCTTATTTATGATCCATCTTTATGAATTTCTTTATTAGGAATGAAAAAAATGTACATGATGGACATACATTTAGGATATTTATGAAATTTTTTTTACTCTTTTTATTTCCGGATTCGGATCGGATGTTAACCTGATTATTCGGTTAACATGCGAATTCAAATTTGGATTTTCATTTTTTTAATCAGCCTGATGGAATTCGAATTTGGATGGGGTTGTTAAATTTTGGATAGTATTCTATTCGTACCGAATTCGATCCATTTACTTCCTTACTTCCAACCCTATCTTTCTCTTATTTGTAAATAAGCTCGTGGGGGAAAAATAGATTACTTTTATCTCACTTATATGGACTCATTAGGATTTAGCTTAGTTCTAATGGGCTTCCAATGGGCTTCCACTCTAGCTTAACACTACTGGATCTATTTATGGTAGATTTTGAACTTAGGTTCAAGGATGACACAAGGAGGTCTATTTATGGCAGGTTTCCATCCTAATGGGTAAACTAGACTAAAGGAGGCTATTTATGGTAGATTTTTAACCTAAGGGTAAATTGGACTCAAGGAGGCTATTTATGTAGGTTTGGACTTTTCCTAGGGAAAATGACACAGGTTAACCCTAAAGTGACTAGTAAATGTTATGAGAGATTGGTGAAGCAAGTTACGCCTTATAGGGCAACGGAATTCGTGATAGATATATTGTCGGGGTCAGCGCCAATGTCCAAGGCACCGTACCAGATGACCCCAACAGAGTTGAGAGAATTGAAGACTCAGTTACAAGACTTGTTGGACAAGGGGTTCATAAGACCCAGCGTTTTGTCTTGGGGAGCGCCAATCCTCCTAGTGAAAAAGAAAGACGGGAGAGTCAGATTATGCATGGATTACCAGGAGTTGAACAAGCTTACCATCAAGAATTGGATCCAGATTTCGTCGTGAACAACATGGGGATTATCAGATACAGAGGGCGATTTTGTGCGCAAGAGAGTGCAAAATCTCTAAGGAGTCTATCATGATTGAGGCCCACCCCTCCTCCCACACTGTACATCCGTGCAACACTGAAATGTATCAGGACTTAAAGAAGGAATTTTACTAGAGAGGCATGAAAACGGATGTGGCTAACTTTGTCTATAGATGCCTTACTTGCCAACAAGTGAAGCAAACCGTTAGAGACCACCAGGACTACTTCAGCCAATGCCAGTTCCAGAATGGAAATGGGATCACATCACCATGGATTTTAGGACAGGGTTACCATTGACATCAAACTCTGTCGATGTGGTCTAAGTGATTGTGGATCGCCTCACCAAGGTAGCCCATTTATAGCAATTCGAACCCAATATACCATGGACAGGTTAACCAAACTGCATATGGATAACATAGTGATGCTTTATGGAGTTTTCACACTCTAATTCTTGATAAGCTAGAAGTGTGAATGAACCGTCATAAGAAATAAAGAATTCAAGCCAAAATCTCTTAAGACCATGCTAACAATCAAACCATACACATCCAAACCACAATCAGAGATAATAAATAATAAGCGGAAGTTTTTATTAATGACCTGAGTGTCTAATGTGGTAGATAAATATTTAACCAGTTATTTCAAGAAACCAAAACATAAATATGAAAAACTATAACAAATCCCATAATTCAAATACGAGAATAAAACACTAAGGGTAAACTCGATGGAAACACTCGCATAATGAGTCATGCTCGTCCTCCATAGCTTGCACGTCCATAGCCACCACATGTTCATACATTGGTGCACTGATATATTCTTCGACAGTAATACCTGCATCATCAGAAACTAAAAAGATAACATACGCGAGGGTCAGCTCTCTAACACGAGCTCAGTGAGTGAACAAAACAATGCGCAACCATATGCATGCATTCAATTCATATCTTTGGGTCTGGTATGAGTTTGCAAATGTGCTATTATAAGGATAGGCAACCACCACACCTCTATGCACAAGAGTGTGAGCACGCCCAATGGATCACACACTGCTATCGCCCCACATCACTTACTACGGAATAGAGATAAAGTTAGAAATCCCAGATCAAACACTGCCACAACTCCCCCTAATACTCTACCCACACCAATACAAATGCCACTACTAGTGAGGGCCTGCAAACTAGACTCGTGACTAACCAATCCTAGATATTATCAAAGGTTTGTATCCAAGGCCTTATCCTAGCATCCCTCAATACGCTCATAGGGATAGAGCTAAGGCTCGCTGACAAAGCTTACAGCCACACACCGCGTACACCTTCCATGATACCCTACGATGTACTAGTTCCACTAAGGTTACAGTGATACGATGATGTCAATGTGATGAACAGAATACAGATAAAGCTACAGCACTTGGTTACACACCGCTAATACTCCCCCTGATATCCTACCCCAATCCAACACATTGACTACACAGACAAGCACATGCCTATTCCTATCATCATCATCTTAACGAAATAAAATAATAAATAAAAATACATGAATAGGAATAGAAGTTATTGGATGATATGTTATATGCACAATCAATATAGCATAACAACATACAGATCATGACATCAGTCACATTAACAGAAAGTAAAGGGTAGCTTGTTATTAGTTAATTAGTTTAGGTCTTCTTCCCTCACATGAAAATGATGTTTGTTCTTCTTCCAAGCTTTGAAAATTACTTTGAACTAGTTGAAAACCTAAACAATTAATGAATTTATATTAGGGTTTGATTTCATTGAGTTATGACGGTCGAAACCCAAACTATGGCTGTTGACAATTGATTGGTCAACATTGACTGGTCGTGCATCATGCGACCAGTGATGCGATCAGAGAATTCCTGGCAACCTCCTGAGAGTCACTGGTCGACTCACTGGTCTCACATATAGTCGACAAATGATGTGACCATACAAACTCTGGTCAAGTTGTTTTTGAGTCTGAATTCCCTTTTGAGTTAATACCTTGGCTCATCAATAGGGTTTATCCTAAAGTCATTCTATGACCATTATCCATTATTTGACTCATTCCATCCAACCCGAACTACTGTAACATTATTAAAACCTTTGGATTTGAATTAATAGGATAGAAACATGAGATTGAATACGATCTACCTCACAACATGATCTCGAACCCTAAAACCTAACATAACCTAACCCTTTACAGAGGCATGGTACTTACCGTTGATCCTTGCTGTAGTAGGTTGAAGTTTCAACGACAACTCCTCTGCCTGTAACTCCCTTTCTCCTTCCTTCAAGCTTTCTTTCTCTATAAGTCCATTTCTTCTTCTCCTCTCTCTTAGTTCTAGGGTTTGGGAATAAGCAAAAAAGTAAAATAGAGTAGAGGGATGTCCTCTATATAGAGAGAAAGTCTCCACATAGAGTCCTCTCTCAATTAGGAGATAGTCCTCTTCAAATTAGGAAAATTTCCTAAACACGGAGTCTGTTCAGCGACTTACTGGTCTCATAATCTGTCGACCACACAATTTAAAATAATCGACCACACATTGACCGGTCTACTCACCTGTCTCGACCACACAAACCAAAATAGTTGACCACACAAACTAAATTTGACTGGTTTGACTATTTTGATTGGTTTACTTATCTGGCTTCGTGGTTCTTTCATACGGTTGGTTCATTTGAGTAGATATCAATGGGAAGATAGGTCACGATATGAGAACATAAGGTTAGACCGGGTTCGTGGCGTGTGGGTCTTACAGGGTACCATCAAGTATTGTATTGGACAAAGATTTAAAGTTTACATCCAAGCTATAAAAGAGCTTACAGAGGGCAATGGGGATACGATTGAAGTTTAGCACAGCCTTCCACCTAGAAAATGATGGGCAATCTGAGTGCATTATTCAGATCTTGGAAAATAAGCTCAGAGTCTATGCCTTAGATTTCAAAGGTAGCTAGGAGAAGTACTTGTCCTTAATGGAGTTCGCCTACAACAATAGCTTTCAAGCTATTATCAGTGCTGCCCAGTATGAGGTTTTGTATGGTAGGCGTTGCCAAACTCCATCATACTGGAATGAGGTGTGAGTGAAGAATACTGGGACCAGATATCATTCAAAATACCTGTGACAAAGTAGATGTGATCAAAGAAAGGATCAAGGCAACCCAGAGCAGATAGAAGAGTATATGCAGATGTATGACTTAAGGACCTAGAGTTCAAGGTCACCCCATTAGGGCATTCAAAATTTTGGCAATAAGGGGAAACTGAGTCCCAGATACATTGATCCTTATGAAATCTTAAAGAGAAGTGAAAAGGTGGCATATCGGCTGGCCTTGCCCCCAACATTGTCGGAGGTTCATGATGTGTTCCACATCTCTCTCCTCAAGAAGTGCATCTCTGACCTGACCCTTCACATGTATTGAGCACTGAGACTCCTCAGATAGATCGGGATCTATCTTATACTGTGGAGCCGGTGGTGATTCTAGACAGTAAGGTTTAGCAATTGCGTCATCATTCTATTCCTTATGTGAAGGTCCATTGGCGTAGCTATGCCATTGAGGAAGCTACGTGGGAGGGCAAAAATGAAATGCGGGAAAAGTATACGCATCTGGAGGATCCAGGTATGCTTTAATTTTCGGTATAAAATTCTCATAAGTTGGGGGGATTGTAATACCTGCACATGAAATCCCCTACTGATCTAGATTTTTTCTGTGTCAGGTCTTCCTACATCAACAGGTGATGTACCCGATGTGGACCCGATGGATGTAACCGAATGATAGGTGAGAACTCTTATCCGGGCATTAATTATTATAATAGACCTTAGGTGGGCCCAAAATGCATTCCAGTGCATGGGCCTGAAGAACTAAAGTTTGGGATGTATTTTAGCCCTGCTGGTGGCACATAATCGACGAATGAGCCAATCGACTTTTTGCCGCCGGCTTAATCACAAAGAGCACACTCTCTCTTCTTGTTTTCTTATAAATAAGGGCCAAAACCCTCATTTAAGGTTTTGTCTATTGTGTGGATTGGGAAAGAGTTGTTGTGGTGCTTAAAAAAGAAAACTTGGGAAAAGCTTGAAGAATTCAAAAGCTTAAGCTTCTTTGAACTCTTCTCTAAGGTATTCCTTCCCTTTCCTCTCCCTTATGAGAGGTAATGACCACCATTAATGTAGTGGTTGGCCACCATTAATGGAAGCCACCAAACCCTAGAAACATGGTTAGGAAATCCTACATCTCCAAAGGAGATGCTATTAGGTTTAAAAACACCAATAAGGGTGGGAAACATGCTTCGCACCATGTATTTATAAATGGATGAGGTTGGGAAAGCAAATTCTCAAGTTTCATTTCATATTCCCTGTTGAGTCTTGTTTCTCGAGCCCAACCAATGGATTGGAGCCGGCGGATGAGGCAATGTCCTTACCTCCAGTTCAGGTCATTGACCTAGGGGCCTATTCGATGGATGAGCCAACAAACTATCCACCAGGATATCATCCATCGACAGGCGATATAGTTAGATTATTTTTTGGCTGAGCTCAGTCAACAGACTAGGCGGTGGTACCTCCGCTGGATTACTGTCCACCGGCTCAGCTCATGGTCCTGCTAGGTTATGGGGCCAACCGGTCGTAGGGCCGACTAAGGCCTTAAGCCATGGTGCCGATGGCATGCCAAGGCTGGCAGCATGACCTACCACCTGGTGGGATGGCTCAATCACAGAAGGCCTTATTTGAGCCTTAGCCTAGCCAGTGGATGCCAACCGATGGCACTTACCGCCGGGGGCTCTCATCCGCTACCTTGACTATTGTTATCTTAATGAGTAGGCTAATCCTTCGGGAACCAATCGTACAGCTCTTGGCTTACCTTGGGACGTGCATTAGGACATTTGGAACATGTCCTAGCTGGTTTTAAAGCTATCTAACAAAGGTACTAAAACTTATGTACATGAATAGGTAAATTTGTAAGACCCACACTCCACTAACTTGGTCTAACCGTGTCGTTCCAAGTCTTCCCATCATTCCTGGACCAAGTGGACCAAGCGCGTGAAGATATATCACAAACCAGGTATGAGAATCGAGTTAAAAACACTAAAAACATACCTAAGGTTGCATGCCTGGGTAGGTATGGTTGACCATAAGGAAGGGAACCAGAAATCTCAAATCCATAACCCCAAGGTCGATGATTTCAACCCTACGATCAACGGTTTATGCAACCGTATGATCGACCATGAGAACCCAGATCAGACTCCGAGTTTTGGAAACTTTCCTAAACTAAGGGATTGCTTTCCTAATTAAAAGAGGACTCTATATGGAGAGTTTTCCTCTATATAAAGGACGTCCCTCAACCCTTTTTCACTCTTTTAGAACATTAGTAAACCCTAGAGGAAGAGAAGGAAGAAAAGGAAGAGAAGGAGAAGAAGAAAAAGCTAAGGAGAAGAATTTGCTGAGAAGGGATTGGCTCTCTATCACAGGCCAAGGTATGAAACGAATCTCTAGAGATGTAAACTCTAAGGAATAAGACTTCTATGAAAGATAGGTAATATCCACTTATTATGATATATGTGATTTCCTTGAGAAAATCCCAAGGAGAACCATGAGGAGTGAATTTGATGATTAGGGTTGATAAGAAATTACTAATGATGGCTATAGGATGACCTTAGAATAAACCCCATTAAAGAACAAAAGAATTAACTCAGGAAGAACTTGAATTTCATGTAGACTGTGACCAGAAATCTCAAGGTCGTAGCTATGGTCGACCATAGCATGACCAGTATGACCAGAGGATCGACCATAGGCATTCGGGAAGATTTCAGAAATCATATGGTCGCAGCTACGGTCGCACCATATGCGACCGTAGGGTATCGACCGTAGACAGTAAGGTCGATACAGCATGAGACCATAGGACATAGTCGATACAACATGAGACCATAGGACATAGGACCAATCAGACATCTATCAGTGCTCTGTTTTGATTTTTGACTACTGTAACATGTCACATATGAACCCTAACTTAAATTCATATAACTTTTAGGTTGTTAAATCAATTCAAAGAGAATTTCAATGCTTGGAAGGACATCGAGAATTGCTAACAGGTGAGGAAACAAAACCTAAACTAATTGGATAATGAAAAACTATTTATTTTTATTGAGTCCAATGCCATGATTGATTCTATGCTTGTATGCTTGTAATATGCATCTCACATGTCATCCAATATTCCTGCTATTACTGTTCATGCATATTTAATTCTGTTTATTTATAACATGATGATGATGATGATGATGCTAGGGATAGGCATGTGAATGTATGTGTGTGGTTGGTGTGTTGGATGCAAGTGGAGCATCAAGGGGAGGATGTGGCATGGTGGTCTTTGACCTTGTCACCAGACTCTAGCTCTATCTCTACTCAAGTCTTGCCTACTAACATCGTTGTATAGCCATTATCTTAGCAAAACTATTA
>CM053271.1:83482557-83576667 GCA_028583415.1 Protea cynaroides
CACATTGCAAACATAAAAACCAGACCAAAGATATGAATTGAATGCATGCATATGTTTGTTGCATTGTTTTGTTTGCTCACTGAGCCGTAATGTGTGCTCACCCTTTCGACATCAAATATTTTTAATTGATGATGCAGGTCCTACGGTTGAAGAATATATGAATGCGCCGACGTATGGGCACGTTGCTACGATGGATGTATAAGCTGAAGAAGATGCGCATGATTCATCATGCAAGTACAACCAATGTGTTTTTGCTTAAGTTTAGTTATAATTTGAACATCGGATATGTAATTGATTATTTATTTTTATGTCTTGTGGTTTGGAGATAATTGGATTAAATACTTATTTATCACTGTTAGACTCTCAGTTCATTATCTGTAAGACTTTCGCTTATTTGTTTATTACCTCTGATTATTAATGTGGAATGTGTGTATGGTTTGATACAGTGGGTACGACCTTTGCGAGATCCTGGGTGAACCGTTGGTTTATTGGTGGTTCATCACACCATTCTGGTTAGACCAGAATTGGGGTGTGACAAAATCGATGTGGGTATTCAAGCGAAGTCTATTGCCAACTTCAAGATTCAACAGCACTACTTGTGCCTACAGGTGAGGGGTTAGGTCCATAGTAACTAGGACATAATTGTGTGTCTATGAATGATGTAATATTATAACATGTCATCTGTATATGTGATACCTGCTCATGCATTTGCATATAACACAACTATGTATGTTTGATGTGTGGTGGATGTAAATTGTTTAGTCTGTATGGCGTGCAGGCATTGAAGGGACTGGTGACGTATGGCCACATGGACATTGCTTTCCATAGCTAGCATCCTAGTAGGGACACGGTAACCCAAAGGGAATGGGGACCAGGGGTCTCTACTTGTAAGACCCGCACTCCGTAAATCTGGTTTAAACCTTGGTTTTATGTCGTAGCAGGTCTTCCGATCATCACCGGGCAGGACGGGACGAGCGGATGACAAACAGGTACGAAATCGGATCAAAGACGGTCAAATAATCATCATTTTATGTTGACCGGTCGATGGTACCGGTCTTGGTACCGGTCGACCGGTTAGCTCTGTGCAGCTGAGTGCGGAGATCCGGAATTGGATCTCTATGGGTCCCATTTTCCTAAATCCTAATGCCTGAACCTTCCTAATCTTAATAGGGTTACTAAACCCTAATGTTAGCCTATAAATACACCCTTAAACCTCCTCAAATCCTTTCCATTATCTCTCACAAACTCTAGAGAAGAGAATGAGGTTGGAAAGGAGAAGGAGCTAGGAAGAAGAAGAAGGTGCCGCCATTACCGTTCGACGACGCTCACGTTACGCCCGTCAACGGTAAGTATTTTAATCATTATTCTTACTCTATGACTTTAGGTTAGTTGTGTAGGTGGATCAATACCATGCAAAGTAGGTATTGATCTAAAACCCTAAATTGGCCAATAAACCCTAAGTTGCCGTCAAACCTAGATTCGAGTTCCGAGATGATATTCATCGAAACTAGACTTGAATGAGTTGGGAAAAACCCTAACTCAAAGATTAGACTTAGAATGGATAGGAGAAACCTTGGAAATCCATGGAAGATGATCGACGGCAGTCGAAAAACCCATGTATGGTCTTCCGGAGACATACCGGTCGACTATACCGGTTGCACACAGTGCGGCCGGTATGTTGCCACCAGTATCTTTCGGGGGGCTGGTCTGTGAGGACTGGCTGACCATACCGGTTGCCAGTCTTCCCCACAGAGCTGCGACCGGTACATGCCACCGGTCAGCTCTGTGAGGGTATTTTGTAACTTTGTTGGTTTCCGACCAACATGAAACCCTAAGAAGCTATTCTAATGAAACCCTAATAATATTGTAGAACTTTGTGAAAGCACGTTTGGATCTTGCGACGTGGAGCAAGCTAACAAAAGAGCGTCAGGTAAGGGAATCTAACCTAAACCTAATAATTAATGGACAGTAAATCGTTGTTAACAACCTGATTATATATGATGTGCATATTCACATGCCATCTTTTAATTTCAGTTATTATTACTGTTCATGCATTGTTAGGATGTGATTGTTAAGCATGTGATTGTTTTCGTTAGTGTGTGGAAAGAGGCATGGGCCTGGGATCGCTCCTCACATTAGCACCTTTTGTAGTATTATGTCTTAACATGCTTGGTACGGGTGGGGCATCAGGGGAAGGTCGTGGTACGGTGGTCTCCGATGTTGATGCTGGCCTGGCCATGGTTATGTGGCATTGTGGTCTCCGAGGTCGACGCTGGCTTGTCCACGATGCTTTAGCTCTATCTCTATGCTGTAGGGAGTTATGTTGGGATAGGGTCTACTGCGTTGTTTCTATCCTAGTGGGTTAGTTGCGGATAGAGCATCAGGGGAGGTGTGGGAATGCCTTAGCTCTATCTCTATGCCGTAGACGGTTGTGCTGTGATAGAACATATATTGATGACATATAGGATTGGTTAGTTGCGAGCCCAGTTTGCGAGCCTTGGCCAGTAGGGGCTTAGGTACTGGTATGGGTAGAGCATCAGGGGAGGTATAGGGGTATCTTAGCTCTATCTCTATTCCATGATGGTGCATGTGGGCCAATGGGGGTGTGATCCATGAGCTGCCACACACTCGTGTATAGAGGTGCGGGGGCCACCAAACCTTTCTATAGCACATTGCAAACTTAAAACCAGACCACAGCATAAAATGATTGTTACTCATGCATAATATTGTGAAACTGTCTGATTGTCTTACTGAGCTAAGTTGTGAGCTCACCCTTTGTATATACATTGTTTTTAGATGTTGATGCAGGTTACACAGTGGACGACTATATGAACGCTCCGGGATATGGTGGTGTTGCTGCGTTGGACGTACAGGCAGGAGAGGACGAGCATGACGCTTCATGCGAGTGCCCTTTCTGTGTGTACATTTGATTGGTTTTATTTATTTATTTCAGTTATTTTCAGTTGGACTAAATGGATGTAAGGATATTATATTATATGTTTGAATTTGAATAATTGGATATTTTATTTAAATTTATCAATAGATTCTCAGTTCATTTATTTAAAGACTTCCGCTGTATTATTTATATTTTGATTGTGGTTATGTGTAATGGGTTTGTACGAGTGGACACGGCCTATTCGAGATCCTGGTGTGAACCGTTGGTTCAATGACGGTTCACTCACACCATTCTGGTTGGATCAGAATTGGGGTGTGACAACTTGGTATCAGAGCCCTCGGGCTCTGTCCAACAAACCATATTGCACTTAACTAAGTCGATGAACTGAGTTAGGAAAAATTTAAAAATCTTAATACAAACACACCCTAAGCATTGTTTGATACCTGAAACGGACTAAGAAAGAGCATAATACACTATATTAAATATGGAATTTAATGATACTCATGCACTAGTTAGGGTGAACCATAAAACTTTCATTAAACCAAAAGAGAGTATCAAATGTACTAGTACTACAGGGTACAGTCCACAAACCGGACAGTTACCCTGTTATATGAGCAATCAAAAGAGAATAAAATAAAGAGGGACAATCATGGGGTAGGGGGCCTGGGAGGAATAGGGTCTGCTATATCATAGTCTCGCTCGTAAGCGACCCTAAGCCAGTGCACCTGATCCTGAGTGACTCTGAGGCTGCGAGCCAAGTGCGCCAAGTCACGGCTCATGTCAGGCTGAGCGTCCCTGATCTCCGTGAACATACCCATCACGGTTTCGGGAGGAGGCTGAGATGGTCCTGCTGGTATATCAAATGGAAGCTCAGCAGAAAGAGTTCCTGAGTGAGATACTGAAGATGCTCAGGCCACCGGGTTCTGTCCCCACTGAAGGTACGCCTGAGTCTGGAGAGAAAAATACTTCACAGCCGATGCAGGGTAGCCCAAGGCCGATGGGCACAAAATGTACCACCACCGCACCAGTTTTCGTCGCCTTCTGCGTACCCGGGAGCCTATCCGTATCCACCACCATGGTACGGAATGAACACTCAGGCACAGCATGATCTGAGCAGGGCGGTGGATAGATTCCTGAAGTTGAAGCCTTCATCATTCACCGGTAAGACAGGGAAACCATTATGGCCAGCATAGTGGGTTGCAGAGATGGAGAAAAACTTCCGACTAATGACCTGTACAGAGGATGAAAAGGTCTTATTTGCCACTCATATGCTGAAAGAAGACGCAAATGCTTGGTGGAATTCTACACGGGCATATCTGGAGATGAAGCATACACAGGTGGATTGGGAAGTGTTCAAGGTTGCCTTCTTCGATAAGTATTTTCCAAAGAGCTTCAGAGATCAGATGGAGAAGGAGTTCCTCAATCTACAACAGTCTCAGTCGACTGTGGATGCTTACCAGCAGAGGTACGAGGGGTTATTTTTCTTCGCACCGACAAGTATGCAAGAGGAAGAGACCAAGACACGTAGGTTCACCATGGGACTACGTGGAAGCATCAGAGAGCACATATTGGGTCTGGACAAGAAAATCTATAATGAGGTCTGCAGGGTTGCGAGGGTGATAGAGTCCAGTCAGAGGGACAGCTTCTTCGCTCAGAACAGGGGAGTGAAGAGACCCGCTATTGAGAGTTCGGGTGGCGGTAACAATAAACCCTTCCGCCCATACAGGGCTCAGACCGCTACAATACCTGCTAGAAACAATACGGCACCACCTGTGCCATAGAACGCCGGATTCAACCCGAATATCAAATGTTTCAACTGTCAGCAAGTGGGTCATATTGCAAGGACCCACACTCTACCTAGGAAGCAACCTCCCCAGCAAGGAAAAGTTTATGCGGTCACCACTGAAGAGGCAGCTGCATCACCTGATGTGGTCACTGGTACGACTCTATCCCTTACTATTTGGCTTACTATTTTCATTGTGTGTATGCGCATGTAGAACTAAGGGATAATAAAAAATTTCAGGAATTGTAAATGTAGCTGGTATACCTGCCAGAGTACTATTTGACTCTGGGGCCATGCACTCCTTTGTTTCTATTTCCTTTGGAAAGCGAATGGAGTTACCAATTAAGCACTTGAACCCAAGCTTGATAGTTCGCTCTCCGCTAGGAGTCGAAGTGGCTTTGACTGAATATTATGGACCATGTACTGTATGTATTGAGGGCCGAGACTTAGAAGCAAGTCTGGTACTACTCGAGATGGCAGACTTTGATGTCATCTTGGGAATGGATTGGCTAGGCCATCATTCAGCTATCCTATTATGTGGTGAAAGGAAGCTTGTGCTTACAGACAAAAAGGGAAAGGAGTATAGCTTCACTGGGATCAAGCTATCTAGGAAGCGGAAGCTGATTCTCTCCGCCCTAAAAGCTAAGAGATGCTTAGAGAAGGGGGGAGTGGGGTATCTAGTATCTGTAGTCGACATCACTGCGGAGGTGCCAAAGATGGAAGATATAGATGTGGTTCGAGAGTTCCCAGATGTATTTCCAGAGGAGCTTCCAGGTCTACCGTCGGACAGGGCTACAGAGTTTGTAATAGGCCTTATGCCAGGTTCGGCGCCGATGTCCAAAGCACCATACAGGATGGCCTCTACCGAGTTAAAGGAGTTGAAGACCCAATTACAAGAATTGTTAGATAAGGGTTTCATACGACCTAGTATATCACCTTGGGGAGGAGCACCTATATTATTCATCAAGAAGAAAGACGAAAGTGTAAGACTATGCATTGACTACCGTGAACTGAACAAGTTAACAATCAAGAACCGATATCCTCTACCTAGGATCGACGATCTGTTCGATCAGTTACAGGGTGCAAAGGTTTTCTCGAAGATTGATCTCCGATCAGGGTATCACCAACTGAAGATCAAGGCCGGAGATATTCCGAAGACTGCTTTCAGGACGAGGTATGGGCATTATGAGTTTCTAGTCATGTCATTCGGGTTGACCAACGCCCCAGCGTCATTCATGGAACTGATGAATCGAGTATTTCATGATATGTTGGACACTTCGGTCATCGTATTCATAGATGACATATTGATCTACTCTAAGGACATGGAGACTCATACAGCACATTTGAGGGCAGCCCTACAACGGCTGAGACAAGAAAAGCTTTATGTTAAGTTCAAGAAGTGCGAATTTTGGCTGAAGGAAGTGGCTTTCTTGGGCCATGTAGTATCTGAAGACGGTATCAAGGTTGATCCAAGTAAGATAGCTGCTATAGTAGGATGGGAAGCACCAAAATCTGTTGCGGAGATTCGTAGTTTCCTGGGGTTGGCTGGTTATTATAGAAGGTTCGTGGAAGACTACTCCAGGATCGCTGTTCCAGTCACCAGATTGACCAAGAAGGGGAAGAAATTCATATGGACAGATAAGTGCGAGAAGTGCTTTCAAACTTTGAAGTCAAGACTAGTCTCTACACCTATCTTGACCATCCTAGAACCAAGCGTACCGTTTACTTTATATACGGATGCTTAAGGGTTGGGTATTGGGTGTGTATTGATGCAAGGAGAACAGGTGATTGCTTACGCATCAAGACAGTTAAAAGAGCATGAAAAGAACTATCCTACGCATGATTTGGAGTTAGCAGCGGTTATACATGCAATCAAGACTTGGAGACACTACCTGTATGGTAAAAAGTTTCAGATTAAATCAGATCACAAGAGCTTAACTTATCTTTTCACTCAGAAAGATCTGAATATGAGACAGAGGAGATGACTGGAGTTATTAAAAGATTATGATTGCGACATCCAGTACCATCCGGGTAAAGCAAATGTTGTGGTTGACGCCTTAAGCAGAAAGTGGGCATCGAAACCTGAGGCAGGACCAAGTACAAATGCTGCATTATGTGCCGCAGCCTCAGGTTCAATTGAAGACGATGAAGAGTATATAATAGAAACTGCAGAAGATCCAGTCGAGCAAGGCTTAATTCATAAGTTCACCATGATGTTCGCCACTTTGAAGATCTCACCGGATCTAGTTGATGAAGTCAAGGTAGCAATCCTACAGGATCCACATCTCAAGACAGTGCAAGAAGACTTAGAGAAGGGTACGAGCAATTCTGACTTTACCTTGGATTCAGACAAGGTACTCAGGTATCGTGGACGGTTATGTATACCTGAGAGTGAAGACTGCAATATCAGAGATCGAGTTATGACCGAAGCTCATTACACTCCATATTCGGTACATCCAGGAAGTACCAAAATGTACCATGATTTAAGAAGACTATATTGGTGGAGGGGTATGAAAGCAGATATAGCTCGTTTCGTGTTCCAATGTCTGAATTGTCAACAAGTTAAAGCAGAAAGGCAGAGACCCGTAGGTTTACTACAGCCATTACCAGAACCTCCATGGAAGTGGGATTGCATTACTATGGATTTCGTCACTGGCCTACCCTTGACACCAAGGTCAGTGGATGCAGTTTGGGTTATAGTCGACCGACTCACCAAGACAGCTCGATTTATTGCGGTCAGACCTCAGTATACCATGGAGAAACTGGCCAAGTTATATGTTGATAATATAGTCAGACTTCATGGCGTTCCAGAGAGTATAGTATCTGACAGAGATCCCCGTTTTACATCGAAGTTCTGGGAAGGATTACAGAAAGCTATGGGAACGAAGTTGAAGTTCAGTACAGCTTTTCACCCTCAGATGGACGGACAGTCAGAACGAACTATTCAAATTTTAGAAGATATGCTCCGAGCTTGTGCATAAGATTTCAAGGGAGCTTGGGATGAGAAACTATCACTTATCGCGTTTTCTTATAACAACAGTTATCAGGCTAAAATTCAGATGGCCCCATATGAAGCACTCTATGGGAAGAAGTGTCGTACACCTCTGTTATGGAACGAGGTGGGAGAAAGAAGAATTGTAGGACCGGAGTTTGTTGAAGAAACTTGTCGAGTGATTGATCAGATCAAAGAAAGAGTAAAGACAGCTCAAGTTCGACAGAAGCACTATGCGGATAATCGACGTCGAGATCTGGAGTTTGCAGTGGGTGACAAAGTATTCTTGAAGGTATCACCGGTGCGAGGTCTGAAACGGTTTGGTAAGAAGGGGAAGCTATGCCCCAGGTATGTGGGACCATATGAGATATTGACCCAACGTGGTAATGTAGCATATCAATTGGCTCTACAACCATCTATGTCAAGCGTTCATAACGTGTTCCATGTATCATTACTGAAGAAGTATGTCAGAGATCCATCGCACATCTTGACTGCTGATCCCCCAGACTTGATTGAAGACTTAACATTCGAAGTGGTGCCTGTGATGCTCTCAAGCCGAAAGGTACAACAACTTCGAACCAAGGATATTCATTATGTGAAGGTGCATTGGAGAAGCCAAAGTGTCGAAGAAATTACTTGGGAAGAAGAGAGCGCGATGAGGAAGGAGTACCCTAACCTTTTCAACGATCAAGGTACATTCAAATTTCGGGGCCGAAATTTCTTTTAAGGGTGGGGGAGTTGTGAAACCTACATGCAAATTTCAGGACAAAATTTCTTTTAAGGGTGGGGGAGTTGTAAGACCCGCACTCCGTAAACCCGGTTTAAACCTTGGTTTTATGTCGTAGCAGGTCTTCCGATCATCACCGGACAGGACAGGACGAGCGGATGACAAACAGGTACGAAATCGGATCAAAGACGGTCAAATAATCATCATTTTATGTTGACCGATCGATGGTACCGGTCTTGGTACCGGTCGACCGGTCAGCTCTGCGCAGCTGAGTGCGGAGATCCGGAATTGGATCTCTATGGGTCCCATTTTCCTAAACCCTAATGCCTGAACCTTCCTAATCTTAATAGGGTTACTAAACCCTAATGTTAGCCTATAAATACACCCTTAAACCTCCTCAAATCCTTTCCATTATCTCTCACAAACTCTAGAGAAGAGAAGGAGGTTGGAAAGGAGAAGGAGCTAGGAAGAAGAAAAAGGTGCCGCCATTACCGTTCGACGACGCTCACGTTACGCCCATCAACGGTAAGTGTTTTAATCATTCTTCTTACTCTATGACTTTAGGTTAGTTGTGTGGGTGGATCAATACCATGCAAAGTAGGTATTGATCTAAAACCCTAAATTGGCCAATAAACCCTAAGTTGCCGTCAAACCTAGATTCGAGTTCCGAGATGATATTCATCGAAATTAGACTTGAATGAGTTGGGGATAACCCTAACTCAAAGATTAGACTTAGAATGGATAGGAGAAACCTTGGAAATCCATGGAGGATGATCGACGGCAGTCGAAAAACCCATGTATGGTCTTCCGGAGACATACCGGTCGACTATACCGGTTGCACACAGTGCGGCCGGTATGTTGCCACCAGTATCTTTCGGGGGGCTGGTCTGTGGGGACCGGCTGACCATACCGGTCGCCAGTCTTCCCCACAGAGCTGCGACCGGTACATGCCACCGGTCAGCTCTGTGAGGGTATTTTGTAACTGTTGGTTTCCACCAACATGAAACCCTAAGAAGCTATTTAAATGAAACCCTAATAATATTGTAGGACTTTGTGAAAGCACGTTTGGATCTTGCGACGTGGAGCAAGCTAACAAACGAGCGTCAGGTAAGGGAATCTGACCTAAACCTAATAATTAATGGACAGTAAATTGTTGTTAACAACCTGATTATATATGATGTGATGTTTGTGCATATTCACATGCCATCTTTTAATTTCAGTTATTATTACTGTTCATGCATTGTTAGGATGTGATTGTTAAGCATGTGATTGTTTTCGTTAGTGTGTGGAGTGGGGCATGGGCCTGGGATCGCTCCTCACACTAGCACCTTTTGTAGTATTATGTCTTAACATGCTTGGTACGGGTGGGGCATCAGGGGAAGGTCGTGGTACGGTGGTCTCCGATGTTGATGCTGGCCTGGCCATGGTTATGTGGCATTGTGGTCTCCGAGGTCGACGCTGGCTTGTCCACGATGCTTTAGCTCTATCTCTATGCCGTAGGGAGTTATGTTGGGATAGGGTCTACCTGCGTTGTTTCTATCCTAGTGGGTTAGTTGCGGATAGGGCATCAGGGGAGGTGTGGGAATGCCTTACCTCTATCTCTATGCCATAGACGGTTGTGCTGTGATAGAACATACATTGATGACATATAGGATTGGTTAGTTGCGAGCCCAGTTTACGAGCCCTGGCCAGTAGGGGCTTAAGTACTAGTATGGGTAGAGCATCAGGGGAGGTACGGGGGTATCTTAGCTCTATCTCTATTCCATGATGGGTGCATGTGGGCCAATGGGGGTGTGATCCATGAGGTGTCATACACTCTTGTATAGAGGTGCGGGGGCCACCAAACCTTTCTATAGCACATTACAAACTTAAAATCAGACCACAGCATAAAATGATTGTTACTCATGCATAATATTGTGAAACTGTCGGATTGTCTTACTGAGTTAAGTTGTGAGCTCACCCTTTGCATATACATTGTTTTTAGATGTTGATGCAGGTTACACAGTGGACGACTATATGAACGCTCCGGCGTATGGTGGTGTTGCTGCGTTGGACGTACAGGCAGGAGAGGACGAGCATGACGCTTCATGCGAGTGCCCTTTCTGCGTGTACCTTTGATTGGTTTTATTTATTTATTTCAGTTATTTTCAGTTGGACTAAATGGATGTAAGGATATTATATTATATGTTTGAATTTGAATAATTGGATATTTTATTTAAATTTATCAATAGATTCTCAGTTCATTTATTTAAAAACTTCCCTTGTATTATTTATATTCTGATTGTGGTTATGTGTAATGGGTTTGTACGAGTGGACACGGCCTATTCGAAATCCTGGTGTGAACCGTTGGTTCAATGACGGTTCACTCACACCATTCTGGTTGGATCAGAATTGGGGTGTGACACTACTGGAGTGTGGCCTCCTTTACGTTTATGCATATGTTAGACATATGTGGTTGTATTTCCCTTGCTTCTGAACCCTTACTAATAAGGGTTTACATATTGGTATAAACTCATATCCCTAGATCTGGCCTAGGGTTTCTTGATGACAGTATGGAGTCTATACATGGAAGGTGAAGAGCCCTAAATCTCGGTCTATGGGGGGTTCACTTATAGAAGTAATTTAGCAGAAGAGGCTTGGGTATTTTACTTCTACCTTAGTCCGGTGCATGAGAGTTGGATGCCCTTAATTCGTAGGTAGGGCCAAAAGCTGTAGCTGAATCTCAATATAGAACCTTTAGAATCATATTTACCAAAGACTTAAATAAATGAATTGCATCATCATTCAATGCATGGGTATGTGATACCTGATATCCTCATTGAGCTACGATGGGAGTTCACGAGTTCACCTCTAGTATCGATACATCTTTCAAATTCTGACGTAGGTGCTTTCTCTATGGTGGATTTCCTAGAGTCCTCTTTGGTGCATGATGCCTTTGTAAGCAAGGACTATCCAGATGATCACGGTGAGGCCTGCATCTATGGTGATCGTGTCTATAGCTATTGCAACATCCCTCTCTATCTATTACCTGTATATCTGTAGATAGATATTGTTTAATCTATCAATGTAGGTTTTTGATATACATATATTGGTTTTTGATATAGATATACTCTCTTTTTTGTTATACTTGAATATTGGATACAGTATGGTAGTTCGTGGAACAATTTGATGTAAAGTATAACAACTTTTAACTATGTTTTTTTTGGGTAGATTATGCAAAACATAACTTTTAACTATGTTATTATATCATTAGTTGGCAAATGGTTACTTATGCAATTCACTTCCGCTAGTATTACTCTGATTGTTATTTGATTATGATAGATATTGCATATGTAGATTGTTGGTATGGTTAGTGAATCACAGTAGTTAATGGATCTTGGGTGGTTGGGGCGATTGGATATCATGCCTGTGTCCAAAAATGGGTTGTGACAAGCTAAGATGAAGATGTTGAAATAGATGTGTGGCAAAACTAAGAAGGATTAGGTAAAGAATGATCTTATTATCACTGATTTGGGTGTAGCGCCAGTACATGATAAGCTACGAGAATGTCGTTTGAGTTGGTATGACCATGTTCAATAGAGGCCGTTATCCGCTGGGTTACGGGCGGGCATTTTACCATAGGTTTCTATTGTATCAATCTACCCTTGTTTGATTCCTGTTGAAGCATATACTCGGGGGGTGGGTGTAGGGCGGACGATTTCAAAGCGGACTTTCCATTCATTAGATAGAGAAGATCGCCAAGATTCGTGATCCGCTGCCAAACTTATTCCAATTCCAACAGCTCGGACTCGGATCGTGGGGATCGCCGGAATACTTCGTATCAACAGATACTCGATATATCAATATTAGATGCTCCAGTACGAAGGAGTAATTTGCTTCAAATTAAAGGATCTAAAAGAGCTAGAGGCAGACCTAAGATGACTCCAGATGAGGTGGTGAGGAAAGACATGCATAACTTTGGCCATGTTTCAAGTATGACATCGAACAGGCTGATTGGAGGACAATAATCCATGTAGTCGACCCCATTTAGTTGGGATAAGGCTTTGTTGTTGTTATTGTTATTTTTGTCAATTATTGATTAGTGTTAAAGGTTTACTTTGCTTATGTGGCATCCAGTGTGGCCAATATAGTATTGGTTCCATGACGAACATGTAACCATATCTTTCCTTTTCGTACACTTATGGGAATCTAGTGTGGCAGATGGAGTTATGGTTTTATGGACCCCACAAGTATACAATTTATAGTTTGTAATCGATATTGTCATTTAGAATTGTATCTGGATAGGTGGATGTCCCCATGTGACTACACCCCTTCCAATAAGGGGGTTATGTGTTGGAGTAGGCCCATTATAAGGGTAAGGACATGGACACGATACTCAGGCTTCGTTGCCAAGGTCTATTTCTGGTGTCGATGGTGTGTCGGACATAGTCCCACGATACCACTCCCCTTCGTGGCCGAGGTCTATTTATGGTATTGGGATGCCCCCTTTGCAGTCGAGATCTATACCCGGTGTCAAGGATAATGTCTCAAATGATGTTGATGTACACGTAACTGAGACACAAGGAAGGGGCCTACATTAGGGTAGGATGGGTATCGCCTAATGGATAGTGGCAATACTGAATCCATCCCCGCAATGAAGGTTTATGTCCCATAGGCTAGGCAGTGCCCAAGACAGTGTTTTTAATTCACAAGACCTGACCTAATTAAACTATTCATTTTATAATATCTTGCTTGTTTGTATGTTCTCAATTCCCTAATTGAGCTAGTTGAAGCTCATCCCCATACGCTTGTTTCTTTTCAAATGTTGGTGCAAATGACGTTGTAGCTGACTACTTCAATGCTCCCTACGTTATACACGACTACTACAAGATTGTGGAGGACCCAGTTTCTGAGGCACATGCCTCCAATGGCACTCTGTGATGCATGTGAACTAAGGTATGAAAATCATAGGAATTCTTGCAAAACCCAAAATTCTGAATTCTGAACTTTGAGACATCCTCTGTTACTGTTCTATTCATTTCTCGTATGGCATTCCCTGGTCAATCCTTATAACTATTGTTATTCTGTGGAGGGCCCATCAACCCCTACCTAAATTTGGTTCTTTTGACCCTGTATCATCATTTTGCAATGAACGAAAGTTATTACATCAATATCACAATTTTGGTTTTCACCGAACTTATTTTTCAGGTAAACTAGATCCCCAAGATCGTCTTTTTAGTTACATTTCCTTTTATCTTTTTATAGTTCAGCCTAACTGTGAACCCTTCAATCTAGTGAATACAGAAGTAGATGTGGGTTGGGGGTCATTGAGGGGTTCCAGAGAGGAGTGGGGAAGGGGTTGTAGAAAGGGAAAGGGAGAGGGAGGGACAGGTGGGGTGGGAATTGTAGAGGTAGTGGGCATGGGTTGCATCGCTGCAATGGCTACAAATGAGTGTGGAGATAGAGGGAAAGGAGGAGGTGGAGAGGTAAAATAGAAAATATGTTTAATATGAAAACAAAAATAGTTCATAAGATATCCAAAATGTGACTTTTGTATCTTGAGGTACTTTGGCTGTCTTCGGTTCCATTTTTATTTTTTGTTTTTACTGATTTATCAAAAAGCATTTTTAAAAATCATTTTTAATAAAAAAATAAAATATTGTTCGTTAAAGACTATCCATAATGTAAAATGAGAAATAAGTTTGGTATTCTATTATGAATAGAAAATCAATTTTTATTTCTTTAAGTTGCAAAATTTTCAAACCATGATATCTGCGAATTCCCTTATCCGATCGAAACGAAATTTAGAAAACCTTACCTTTTTTCTTGGACTTGACATCTAACGGATCTGATCGGAAGTTGGACAGTCGAAAAAGTACAACTGAGGTGGTCAAGATCCAGAACAAGAGTTGAATTTCTTCAAGTTGCATAATTTTCTAAGCTATTATATTTTGTGATTCCCTTACCCAATCGACTAGAAATTTGGATGTCCTTACTTCTTCTTTTTTTTCTTCTTGATTTTGATATCCAACTAATCTGATCGGAGGTTGAACGACCAAAAAAGTACAACTGAGGTGACTCAAATCAAGAACAAGAGTAAAATTTCTTCAAGTTGTAGAATCTTTTAAATCTTGATATCTAGTGATCACTTTCTCTGATCGACTTGAAACTTAGAAGCCCTTATCGTTTTTTACTATACTTGACATCCAACGAATTAGATCAAAGATTCGACGACCAGCAAAGTTGTTTTATAGTGGCCAAATCCATGAAATAATGAAGAGAAAGAAAAAAGAGTGTATGAGGAGCTAATATTATAAAAAAAAATTATTGATTTTACAATTTTACCCTCACTTAAAATTCATGCTCATTAAACACTTGGCAAAAACAGGCAAAAATACTTTTTGCACAAAATTTTGTTTTGGGGGTTATTTTTATTTTTTTTCTTTTCATAAAGAGCACTCAAAAATGATACCAAACACCTATAAAAACAAAAACTTTACAAAAAAATCAAAAATAAAATAAAACAAAAGATAGCCTAAATGTTCTTTTCTTAAACATTGAATACTTCAAGTGTAATTTTTCTTTTTATTAATATTACAAAAATAAATAAAAAAAGATGGCTCCCAAGTTACATCAACCCTGCATCAGAAAAAGAAACAAAATGACCACCTGATCCCCACAAAATGAAAAATCCCACCACTGTTTAGATGCCCAAGCACACTCACATTGGCCCATGCTGGTATCCCTAAACAAAAATCTAATCCACCAATTCACACCCCCGATATGAAAAAGTGGCTTACCAGCCATTTTTTCTGATTCTATGCCACCGATTACTAAAATGTTGGTTAGATATCCTGGCTATGTTTGATTGCAAGTGAAATTGACGGGAAAAGAAATTTTTAAACTTATAAAGGAAACTTTTATAGTTGTAACACAAAATAATTGTATAAACTTCCTAAATTTCTTAACATATCTAGTAATGATACTAATAAAATGTAAAATTTATTTTACATTTATATGCAAGGGATTTGAATGCAAAGTGAAGTGTGAGTTAATAACTAAATATAGAATGATTTAAAATTAGTTACACAGCATTGTTATAGCATGTGTTATAACCATTACAAAAATTTCCTTTTCAAATTTAAAAATTGGACTTCCCTTTAATTCCTCTTGCAAACCAAACACAGGCCTTGTGAATATTTGTTATCTTAACATACAATTGGATGAGCCAAATGATGGCGGCCTCTCCACTAAACACTTTCAACTACTAGTTACAAATTTGTTATTTATTTTTGGTCAAAGTTATGCAGGGGTACAAGGACATATAGATGGACCGCCGAAGAATACAAAATGTAAACATATATTAATGGGTGTTTAATTGAATAAAGTTGACATTTTGACATGTAACTAATTCACAAAATGCACAAATTATTCAACAGTCGGTTAACCAAAACAAAAGCATCTATGGGACCAAAAAATAGTAGTGCCCTAATAAAATGGACTGATTTTTGTTATGATATTAGTCTTTCCTTTTAAAAATAAATTACATTATTTTTCAACATTCTACACCCAACAAGCTGGAGCCTTATCTGATAAATAATCATATATTCGTCCTTGCTTGAATCAATTACACAACCTAATTCTGTATTTAGAAATCGTAACTTAAATTCTCAAGATCACAGTTCTATCTAGCAATAATGAAGGTTTCTGCTGTAACATATATATATATATATATATATATATATATATATATATATATATATATATATATATATATATATATATATATATATACACAATGGGGCAACAGTGGAGTGGGCTGGCTGATGCTTTATTGAACTGTTCTATTGGGTATACACATTGTTTTTGTGAGATTAATGTGGTTGCCAATAGATTAGCTCGGAAAGCTGCTTATGATATGCAATCATATGTCTGGGATGCATGCCCAGATTTTATTTCTAGGGAGGTCGTGTGAGATTGCCTCCCACAAACCTCGCTATCGGTTTAAATAATGTTGCTGTATGGCTGGGGTGACCCTGCTGATGGCAATGCCGAAGTTGGGGGTTTTACACTCTGTTACGGCTTTCTTGTATATTTTTTATTTTCTTCTTTTAATATAAATGGATCTTTAGCAATATATATATATATATATATATATATATATATAAGGTTGTTATATTGCAACCTATTGGTCATGGGTTTAAAACATAGAAACAGCCTCTCTGCATTGTGGAAATAAGGCTACCTACATTCTAACCCTTCCAGATCATATAATAATGAGATCCTCATGCATCTTAATTCTCAAGATCACAATTCTGTCTACCTACAATGATTTAATAAACTCACATTTTTAAAGGTCAATCGGCACAGAAGTAATTTCTTGATCTCAATAAATTGTACAAAAGGATAAATGCTGATAATACAATAAGACAACCCTCAAGGAGACCTTTTTTTTTTTTTAATGAACTTTGCTTTTCCTTTCTTACCTATTTCAAAGAATGATAAGCTCTTATCTGGCCTAACAATTAAAAATAGGAAGAACCGTTGAAGAAAAAAAATGGAATAAATTACATAAGCAGGGCCATGAAATTAGTGAATTAGAAAAGAAAATTTCCTTTGTGTACCTATTTGTTTTGAGGGACCAAATGTCCACATATCTTCAGGCTTGCTTGGGATCCGAGCCCTCAGTTTGGTATCTCTCAATAATTAAGTTACAATTGTTCATTGTACGCCCGTCAAGGAGATTGTGATTCCATAGCTTGATCATAAATAGCCTCCAACACCTACTCAGTACACAAGCATGTAAATTTTTCAAGATACATCCGCTCAGACAATGTCAATAACTTTCAATGCTCATATTTCACTAAATAGCTTAAATGCCAATATTTCACTTGATATAACCCACACAAGTATTATATTTTGATAATGGTGATCCATACAAGGGCTGGGATAGTATGTACAAAACTGAAATACAAGAGTTCTTCAGTTTTAATATACGGTAGTAACTCTGGTATTCTTGTCTCAATTTGGCAGTGATTATACTGTCTTTAACATTGAGTTGACTACCAACTGGGGCCATATCCCTATTCTACTATGTAACAAAAATATGACCACATTTAAGGCGTCTGACAAATGGCATACTCACAGACACAACCCTTGATGCAGTACAAAGTTACGAAAGAAGAGCCAAGCCAACTAAGCTGAAGGCCCAGCCAAGCCGACCAGACCAGCCTAGCTGAGCCAAGCCAGCATGGCCAGCCAAACAAGCCACTGCTAGTGGCTGAGCCATTGACTGGTCAGCAGCCATACAAGCCGTGAACAGCTGGCCAGCAGCTATCCCCTAAGGAGAGAACTCTCCTTCTCTCCTTCCTTCCATAATTTATTTCTTTCTTAATATTTAAGATACTATGTAAGCATGTTTCTAAGTTAGTTATTTCTATTTAGGGACTTGCCTAAAGTTCAGAATTTCTATTTAGAAACTTTCCATTGTTATTTATCCAAAAAAAAAAAAAAAAAAAAAAAAAAAAACACTTTCCATTGTTTATTTAAGAGTTTCCAATTATATTACTTTTTAGTTTAAAAAAAATTTCATAGCAAGGAAAGAATGGACTTTCCTTCTATTATTTTGGAAGGATTGACCCAGTCTTCCTTCCATATATGTAACCCTTTATTTCTCTATAAATATGAATAAAAAGAAATCAGTTTTAGATTAAAAGAAAACCAAAGAGCTATATGCGATTTGGCTGAGTTTCAAGGCTGAGGGACTTGGCCGATCCCCCCTATTTACCCCGTACTTCGCCCCCTAATTATTCTCATTGATTACCAACATACCCTCCTTTCTTCCCCATCGGTTTCCGCAAGTACCAGCACTGTCACTACTGCTGCAGATTTCCAGTACTGGAACCAGTCACAGCAAACTTCCAAAATTCATCTCTCCAACCACTTGTTGGATCGACTTCAAATTTAGATATGATTGCAAGGTGATATCAATCGTCAAGCCCTCCAAGTTGCATGATCAACCAACGGAATAATTGACCAAGAAACTAAGTTTTCCACTGCTGTTTCCTGGTTTTTATTTCACCTATTGTTTGGACTGGTTGTAAATCGATCCTATAGCGAAGCTAGAAGTATAAATTGATCTTCTACCCAAGTCTTTGCATCAATTGGTATCAGAGCATAGGCAATGGAGGTTTTTAACTCTCCTAATTAGCCCCTTGATTCCATGATTATGGTGCTCCAACAATTCGCTATCAAACTAGTCACTGGCATATCTATCATAGCTACTAGTGATCCCAAACACTCTGAACTAGTGGTTAAGATATTCAGGTTAACCTCAGAACTTGTTGCAACATTGGGACGCGTGGAAAGTAGCTTGTATGCTTTCATTCAAGAAAGAGGGAGCACAATAGCAAACAACTTCCCAAAAGGTCAAGAAAACAACTTGATTTAATACAATCTCAATTCGGCTTTGCACTGTCAAAGGAAGATGCAACCCTTGCATGCAAATCTATTTTGGATCACGAATGTGATAAGGAGACAAAGACTGTAGAAGAAATAGCCAATTTCAAGGTGGAAGATGTTTCTTCTCTCGAACCTATAGTTGAAGACAAAGTTGAAGACCAAATCAGTCACATGGTGGATGATTTTATCGTTTCAGAGGCATCCAGTGAAGAATGTGCTGAAGTGGTCAAAGCAAGTTTGAGATCGTGGTTCAAGAAGACTTCAAGAGCATCCCTCGTCTAGCCTTGAATGCTACCAACAATGTTAGTGATGCTGATTACGAAGTTGAGCAAATTGAATGTGTGCTCCCACTTCACTTTTTCGAAGCGAGAGGTCCCAAGGTCGAAGAATTCCTTTCCAACTTCCAAGAGCAATCGAATTTATGTTTTTAGAGGAAGTTGAATACTCACCCCGATATATTGATGCTCAACCGATTCAAACTCGTGGTCGAAATTTTTTCAAGCAGGGGAGAGCTAATGCAGTACAAACATACAAAAGAAAAGCCAAGCCAACTAATCCACTAGGCCAGCTTAGCCAAGCCAAGCCAGCCACGGCTAGTGGCTGAGACATTGACTGGTCAACAGCCATATAAGCCATGGACAGCGGGCCAGCAACTATCCACTAAGGAGAGATTCTCCTCTCCTTCCTCCTATAATTTACTGCCTTCCTAGTATTTAAGATACTTGTAAAGTATGTTTCCAAATTAGTTATTTCTATTTAAGGACTTGCCAACATTTTAGAATTTCTATTTAGGAACTTTCCATTGTTTATTTAGGAGAGTCTCAAATTATTTTCCTTTTCAGTTTTAGGAAACTTTGTAGCAAGGAAAGAATAGACTTTCCTTCTATCATTTTAGAAGGATTGACCAAGTCTTCCTTCCATATTATGTAGCCATTTATTTCTCTATAAATATGAATAAAGGAGGAGGAATCAGTTTTAGACTAAAAGAAAACCAAAAAGACCTATATGTGATTTGGCTAAGTCTCAAGGCTGTGAGACTCAGCTGACAGCCGCCCCCCCCCCCCCCCCCCACTCTTCTTTCCCCCTCTCTTCTTTTATTATTCTCATTGATTACTTACATATCCCTCCCAACCCCCCCCCCCCCCCCCCCCAAGTGTCATGCAGCATCAACATTGACAAGTGTACCATAATTACAAATTTACAACAGTTGTTAAGGGCCTTAAGGCATAGCCTATGCTTCGCCTAGGTGGCAAAGTGCCCCCAGATGCTCAAGGTGTCAGGTGGTCTTTTTTTGTCTAGCAGGCCTTGCTCACTGAAATATATATAAACAAAAAAGAAAACACAAGAAAAAAAGAAAAAAAGGAAGAGAGAATGAAGGGAGACGAAGCAGAGGAAAAGAATAGAAATGGAGGTGAGGAGGAAGGATAAGGGAAGGTTAGGCGGGGGAAAAAGAAAAAGGAAGAGAAAGCACAGAACAAAGAAGAAGAAAAGGAATAAGGAAGAAGGAAGAAGGAAGAAGGAAGAAAAGGAGAAAGAACATGTTGCTGCCACTTGAAGTTTCTCCTCCACCAAAAAGCTCTAACCTGCTTAACTGCTCTCCATACTGTAGTTGTCATTGTTGTTAACACAGAGTTGATATAGGGAATTCATTGTATGAGACAACACTCACTTGGCCCAGTTGGCAGACACATAATTCAGTCAGTCAGTCAGCAGTTAGTGATAGTGACAACGGTAGTTGCATGTGAGTTGTGAGGATAAGCTGGAATTACTTTGGGCAGCTGTGGGAAGAAGATAGCAGCGATATGGCAGCTTGCCGAGTGGAAGAGCATTTGAGCAGACAGAATCTGATGAGGGTCTGATGAGCATTGAAAGCAAGGCATGACACGCCAAACTCAGTTGTAAGTTGTGAGTTGGCCAGGAGACATGTCCGAGCCAGCCGGATGAGGAGACTCATACATTTGGAGGCTTGAAAAGAGATTCGACTATCGAACTCTCGGTCCTACAATGGACAGTGAGTGTTGACGTCGACAATAGGTCAACCGACTACTCATCGACTTCAAGCACATATGAGGTGTGTCGACTATAGTGACAGCCCATATTTGACTACCAACACTCTTGGTTTGACGGCGATATTTTGGAGTTGATGTCGAGCTTGCGTCAACGTCGAGAAGCTTTGAGGATCGTCAAGCACTCGACTGTCATTTCCTTCTATCCGACACTGATTAGGTGGCCAACATTGGAAACCATTGATCGACTGCTTGTCGATGTCAAATGGACTTGCCAGGCGTCAAAATAAACTCCGTTTTTACATATCCAGTAGATTCAAGGCCGATTTTCGACTAGTTGCCAACATTCTGGGTTGAAGCTCAAAACATGAGAAATTTAGAGTTTTGAGTTAGCTTTCATATGCAACTGGAATCAGCTCAATTGGATATTGGAGTTAGAAGTTATGCAATGAAATTTCCCTATAGGACAATTCTGTAACCAGCTGTAGACTTTTTACAACCAGACAGAACTCTAGGAACTGTGGAGAGATAAAGGAATAATCTGTTGTGGGAAAAAACAGGGAAGCCATAAGGTTGGGAAAACCAGAGATCTGATGGATGTTGATCTCTGTTTCCAAAAAGGACTACAAGGTATGATGGATAGTGGTTGGAAACAGTAATGAAGAGAAGGAACTGCGGGCAGAGAAGTTAAAACTGTAAAAACTATAGAAAGCTGCAACAGGTTCTCGACAATGGACAGAGGGAAAGAAGGGAATGAGAAGGTGGATAGTATGAAGGACAAGGAAGGGTAGTAAGCTACCTGGTCTGGAACACCAGCCAGAAAAGAAGAGCATCACCACTCGCGAAAGAGGAGCAGAACCATCACCAGTTTCTGTCACCAGCTTTCAGCCAAAAAAAATTCTTATTATTCCAATCATGAAAATTGAGAGCTGAACAATGCTTTCATAAAAGAAACTAAACAACTCTCATATGGTAACTAGGAAAACAGAAAATAGAAAGTTCAATCGAAGAAAGTCTTTGAGAGCCCAACTAAAAGTAGACATAACAAAAATAGAAACTACTTAAATAACTTGCGAACTAGTCTGTTGACCCAGTCAACAGAGAGTTTACTTGCTAGTTAATCTGTAACTAATTTGTAACTAATCTGTTGACCCAGTCAAACAGAATCAGAACTAAGTAATCCTCAATCAAGAAGGGGGGAATTGGATCCTCCTGACCCCACTTCTTCTTCTTCCTGCTGTACACTTGAGGCTGCTTGTCTCTACCTGCATTATTACGGCTTGATTATCAGAAAGGGTGCATGTGCCCAGGATTTCTGTTTAACCTATGGCGTGAACTTAAAGGGCATTTTCAGTCAGCTTAATGGAGATTATAAATAAGCTCAAAACATGAAAGATGTAGAGCTTCAAGTCCTCTTTCAATAGCCACAAGTATCAAGTCATTCAGACATCATATGAGGGAGATATGGCTGTTTTCACAGTAGTCCACAGAAAGTGGTTGAACCAGTACGATCCAACCATGGGCCAAATTAAGACTTGTTTTTGGGTTGTTAAATTTGGGATTTTGGGGAGATCATTAAGGAACTCATTTGTTATCAGAGAAGAATTGAAGAGGGAGAGTGTGAGTGAGTTTCCACCTCCAAGCCCTAGAAGAGCAATCTCTCACATGCATGACTCCATTGATTGTTAATGAGAGATTGTTGAAGCATCAAGTGTAAGAATCAAGCAGGTTAAGAAGAAAGAGAAGTGGGGTGGGGTTGGGACTGAGACAGACATTCTCCTATCCAATCAATGAAAGGAAGTAGAAATACCACTCCTCTTGAAGGGGTAGTAGGCCCCAAAGGAGTTGATGCAAGAAAGAGAATGAAAAAATTGAAGAGTGTGAAGCCTTGTGACTCCAAGGTGTGCTCAAGCAAGAGAAGAAAGAGAAGAAGAGAGGAGAAGAAAGAGGAACAAACCTATGGTTTGTCGTATGAAGTTTCATTACCTCCAAGTGGCTACTAGAACTTGATTGAAGCTCTGACGATGAAGAGAAAGAGTGGTCATCACATCTGGTGGTTATCATCGACATAAGTAAGCACTTCAAAAAATTCCGCTATATTGTATTTCACTTTACGCTGGGTGTTTGACAAACTGCCTAAGTGAATACTTGTAGTGTATTAGAAGGGATTTGTATGCTATGAGCTTGCAGTTGGGGCATTCTGCATAAGCCCCATTCATTATATCTGTGAGCTTTCTGTTGGTACGGCTTGAGTTAAGGGTTGGAGCTCCTTTGTGGTAGGCATCTTTGTGGTGGATGCCACTAAATTTAGGTAGGATTTGAGTTATAGCTCAAACTACCTTCTTTACTCTCTGGGCGTAGGCAGTGAATACCATTGAACCATGTATCCTATGTCTTCTGGTTTGCGTTCAAGTATGCTGACAATATTTGTTATCTGTTGCAAGATGGTTTGTAGAGGATGGATTAGTGGTGTGTGGCTGGTGATAGCCATGGCACTAGACCAACCACAATGCATGTATATATGTGGTTGTGTGCATCAGAAAAGTTGACAAGCTAGCACATCAGTTGAATGACAGTTGAGCTCCGAGTAGCACTAAACCAACGAGTGAGTTGTGGTAACGAGTAAGTTTCGTTTGAGATCAAGTTTTTGAGTTCCACTGATTCACCACCTTCCCAATACCATTGTGGTTCAACAATATATAATGTATCATACACCTAATGAAATCCCGAGAGTAAAAAGACGCCCACATCACCAACTTGGCACTTACCTAGGAGACGCTTATGTGCCCTGGCAGGAGGCTAGCGCCATAAAAGCTATGGTTTTACTTGGCCTTTATCTAGAAACGACCCAAAACAAAGCAAGCCATTCATAATCTAAAACTTGTAAACCCAATAAACATACCCAACATGATGTTCTACTGCACTAACTCTCTTTTCAGCAAGGTTCAAAAACTGGAGTCTCGACCTGGTTGAGACCCAAGATTTTCAAGATCTCAACAAGACTAAGTATTTTTTGGCTTAATGTTTCGATGGGCTATCCCGAGGGCCAAATGACAATTTTAAGGCCTGATACTACAGGGAAACCCTCTTTATAGCCTACATAAACATATGTAAACCATGTGTTATCGAGAGAGAGTCGTAGTTAGCGCTAACTACGAACTAGTGGTTTGAGTTATTTTTTATTTTAGGAAGTTATTTTGTTAGTAATTTAGTTGCTTAATGACTCTACTTAGTAGAGGGATATTTCTGTAATCTTACTTTCCTTTAGTTGATTATAAATAAAGAGATTTGGGGAGAGGATCATTACCTCTTCTAATTCTTTCAATTCAACATGGTATCAGAGCCTATCTAGGCTACCACCTCTCTTCTCTGCTCTCTTTTATTTTTTCACTCTTCTTTTCTTCTCTAAACCTGCCACCACCACCTTGTAACCTTCCTACAGCCTGCCACCAGTCCTGAAAACACCTAGAAACCACCTTTAGCCACTGCCGCCATTGATTCCTCTATCTAAAAACCTTGCCACCACCACCTTTAGCCACTGCCGATACCTAACAACCCTGCCGCCACCATCATTAGTCACTGCCTATACCTAAAAACCCTGCCTATACCTAAAAAAACCTGCCGCCACAACCTTTAACCACTGGAACCATCTAAAACAATTGCCGCCACACCTAGAACCACCTAAAAAACCTACCACCAGCCTTGTTTTGCCTTCAAACCACCCTAAAACTTCTTTGCTGCAACCCTAAACCCCTTTCTTGATCTTTTCTAGCCTTTTCTACATGAACTAAATGTTCAAACTAGTTCTTTCCATTGAAGTTGCTGTGTATCATTGGTTGATAGGATTTTTTGGTTAAGAGATCAACCTGATAGCCAACCTCGATTCTTCCATGCCAATTTGAAGATCGTAAATTGCTGCATATGTGTCTCTTGTCCCCGTAAGATTGATACACTGCATCTCAGTTACAGGTACAGATTCTGTTCAACTTGAGTATATCATTGAGATTCTTTTTTGATTGTGATTATTCCCATGACGGATTTTTCTGAAGTCGCTTCCCCTCGCATGGAGCACTCTAAAATTGAATTTTCCTCCATTCCCCTTAACCCTGTTAAGCTAGATGGGCCAATAATTTGACATGATCTAAAACAACACAGATGGCCATCTCTGAGAGGCCATTTGGGTTATATTAATGGTAAAAAGGAGGCTCCTGCAATTAATGATACCCTTTATGATAAATGGACATCTAAAAATTCTATTGTAATGGCATATTTGGTTGGATCTATGGAACCCAAGATTGGGAGAAGGTATGTTTTGCTACTTGATGCAACTGAGATTTGGAAAACTACCAAGGAGACTTATTCCCAAGTTGAAAACTACTCCCTGATTTATGACCTTCACTTGAAGATTGGTTCTACTAAGCAATGAGATATAACTATCTCCCAATATTACTCTGAGCTACACTGCCTGTGGCAGGAATTAGACTATTATGATACTTTTACAGCTGTCTGTTCTACTGATGCTGCTGCAATGAAAAGTGCCAAAGACAAGTTTTGTGTGTAATTTTCTGGCTGGACTTAATATTGAATTTGATCAGATTCGTGCCCAAATCCTCAGTAGAGAGCCATTACCATCATTAGAGCAGGCTTATGCTCTGGTCTAGTCTGAGGATATGAGTCGGACATCCATGATGCCTCCTCTTCTAGCAGAGAGATCAGCTCTCCAGACTACTCAGCCCAGTGGTTCCTCTCTTTCCAAACCCACCCTTGTTCAGTGTGAATATTGTGGGAAAGAGCGCCATATTAAAGAAACTTGCTGGAAATTACATGGCAAACCAGCTGACTTTGGGGCCAAGAGGTGTGACAAGAACCTACAGAGAACAAAAAAATTTCAAGCACCACAGGCAACTCAGACAAAGACTTGTCCTCCTACTGGGATGTTACCTACACTATCAACTGAAGAACTTCAGGCACTCAAGAATCTATTAAGGTCATTTGCTATTGTTCAAGCCGCTCCTCCAATGCCAACTGCCACTCCAGGTTCATACTTTGTACAATCAGGTATTTCTCATGTCGGTCTGTCTGCTTCTTCTATCTCTAGCCCATGGGTTATGGACACTGGAGCAATTGACCATATGACTGGGTCAACCAATTCATTCTTACTGTATTCTCCCTTTTCTAGGAAAGATACAGTCCAAGTTGCAGATGAGTCCCTTTCTCCTATATTTGGAAAGGGTCCATCCGCTGCTCCCCTACTCTTTTTACTTTGCAATTAGTTCTTCATGTACCTAGTTTTTCTACAAATTTACATTCTATTAATAGTCTCACTGGATCTTTTAACTGCAAAGTAACTTTTTTCCCTTCCTTGTGTGAAATTCAGGATCTAGAGAGAGGGAAGACGATTGGACATGGTAGATTGCATGGTGGTCTCTACTTGCTAGTAGATGGGTCCTTCTGTGCCTCCTTCTTGACCACCACCTACTACACATCATCTCTATTCCGCTGTGTGCACACTCCAGCAGTGGCATCGCCATCTTGGCCACCCTTCCCCAGCTATTTTATCCCAGTTGTTTCCTTCCCTTTCCAAACATTGTAATAAAAACGAGTAACTATGCGAAGCAGGTATTCTTGCTTAGTAGGCTCGTATAACTTATTTACCTACATTTAATAGAAGCAGTAATATGTTTGATTTGGTTCATTCTGATGTCTGGGGTCCAGCTAGGACAACTTCTATATCTGGTCACAAATGGTTTGTAACTTTCAATGATTGTCACATTAGGACTACTTGGGTGTACCTTATGCATCAAAAGAGTGAAGTTTTTTAGTGTTTCAGCTAGATTCATAAAATGATTCAGACTCAGTTTCAGACACCAATCAATGTTCTTAGGAGTGACAATGGGAGAGAATATCTTGATGGACACTTTCAGAGATATCTGTTTGATCATGGGATCCTACATCAAACAAGTTGTGTTGACACCCCAACTCAAAATGGGGTTGCAGAAAAGAAGAACCGGAATCTACTCAAAACAGCTCGAGCGGTGGCAACTAAACACGAGGGTTGCGCTCGTTGCGGGACTTAAACCAACACCTTACGGCACGAGCTGACGACAGCCATGCACCACCTGTGTCCGCGTTCCCGAAGGCACCCCTCTCTTTCAAGAGGATTCGCGGCATGTCAAGCCCTGGTAAGGTTCTTCGCTTTGCATCGAATTAAACCACATGCTCCATTATGTTTAAGGGAAATGTGCCAGCAAAATTTTGGAGTGATGCTGTTCTGACAGCAATCTCTTATAAATCGGTTGCCATCGAGGATACTACACAATAAGGCTCCTCTGGATCTGTTACTTGATGATCACTCCTTTGGTCTCCCACCAAAGGTATTTGGGTGCGTCTGTTATGCTCAAAATCATCATTCTCATGGCAAACTTGATCTACGCGGGGTTCGGTGCATCTTGCTTGGTTACCTAGCCACACAAAAAGGGTATAAATGTTATCATCCACCCTCCCGTCGGACTTTTATCAGCAAGGATGTACTCTTCCATGAAGACATGATGTATTTTTAGCCACATCTTCAGGAGGAGACGGATACAATTGATCTCGAAGATGTGCCTTTGACTACACCAATCGAGATGGAGACAGAAAGAGTCCAAGTAAGAAGCATAACTCCTCCTACTCCTGAGCCAGAGATGCCACTACCCGATCATACTCCTGAGCTAGAGATGCCGCCACCTACTCCTACTCCTGAACCAGTATCTTTACCTACGTCTGCCAATCCAATGTCTGCTGCCACGCCTCTCCAAGTTTATAGCCGTGCCAGAAGCAAGCAAGGAAAGACCACTACCATCCAAGCAACTTCACATGTCCCTTCATCAGCCCAAGATCCAGAGACTGATCAAACTCTTGATAAAGAAAGTTCTCTCTCTGATTCTGATTCTGATCTCCCTATTGCCCTTCGTAAAGGTACTAGGGCTTGCACTCTTCATCTAATCTCTAATTTTGTTTCGTACGACTCGTTATCTCCTTCTTTCAATGCATTTGTGTCTTCTCTTTCCTCTGTGTCTATTCCTCAGAAATGGCAGGATGCAATTTTGGATGAGCAGTAGAAAACTGCAATGATGGAAAAAATGAGAGCCTTGAAGAAAAACAACAGTTGGGACCTTGTTTCTCTCCCACTGGGTAAGAAACCAGTAGGGTGCAAATTGGTTTTCACAATCAAGCAGAACAGTGATGGCACAGTGGATCAGTATAAAGCAAGGCTAGTAGCTCGTGGATTCACACATATATATGGTATTGATTATCAAGAAACCTTTGCACCAGTGGCTAAAATGATGACAATAAGGGTTCTCTTGGCATGTGCTGTCCACCATAATTGGGATCTGCAACAGCTTGATGTAAAGAATGCCTTCCTCCATGGAAAACTTAAAGAGGAAGTTTATATGGACTGTCTACCTGGGTTTACAGATGCAAATACCCATGGGAAGGTATGTAAATTGAAACACTCACTTTATGGACTCAACCAGTCCCCTAGAGCGCGGTTTGATAGACTACATAAGGCCATGATAGCATGTGGCTATGCACAGAGTAATGCTGATCATACATTGTTTATTAAGCATTCCTTTGGAAGTTTTACTGTTCTTTTGGTATATGTGGATGCTATTATTGTCACTGGAAATAGTGACAAGAAGATAAAGAAACTCAAGGCATCTCTCGGGAAGGAGTTCGAAATTAAAGATCAGGGAAAGCTTAGATACTTCCTTGGAATTGAAGTTGCTAGTTCTGCAAAAAGGCATATTTTTTTCTCAAAGGAAGTAAATCTTTGATCTTCTATCAGAGACAGGTTTGCTAGGCTGCAAGCTGTATGCTACTCCACTAGATGCAACTACCAAACTGAAGAAAAAAGAAGGAACACCAACAAATAAAGGGAGATATCAAAGGTTGGTTGGAAGGTTAATCTACTTATCCCATACAAAACCAGACATAGCATTTGCAGTTAGCCTAGTGAGACAGTTTATGCATGATCCCTATTCTACGCATTTGGAGGCTGTCTATAGGATTCTTCATTACCTAAATGCAGCTCCAGGAAAGGGGATCCTACTCTTACTATATGGTGATTTCAACGTGGAAGCTTATACTGATGTTGAATGGGTAGGCAGTCCGGACAGGAAATCTATTTCTAGTTACTATACCTTTGTAGGAGGAATGTTAGTCACTTGGCACAACAAGAAGTAGAACGTCATGGCGCATTCTAGTGTAGAAGCTAAATTCAGAACAATGGCTCAAAGCATATGAGAACTTCTATGGTTGAAAGGCCTACTCAGTTACTTGAAAGTTGATTGTTCTCAACCTATGATTCTCTCTTGTGATAATAAAGCCGCTATTAGCATTGCCAATGATCCAGTTCAACATGATCGAACTAAGCATGTTGAAATAGATCGTCATTTTATTAAAGAAAAGCTCGAGAGTGGTCAAATTCAGATTCCACATGTCAGATCTGAAGATCAATTGGCCGATATCTTCACAAAAGGCTTACCTGTCAAGTCATTTCAAATAATATTGTCCAAGTTGAAAATGCATGATATTTATGCACCAACCTGAGGGGGAGCGTTATCGAGAGAGTGTCGTAGTTAGCGCTAACCACGAACTAGTGGTTTGAGTTATTTTTTATTTTAGGAAGTTATTTTGTTAGTAATTTAGTTGTTTTATGACTCTACTTAGCAGAAGGATATTTCAGTGATCTTACTTTCCTTTAGTTAATTATAAATAAAGAGATGTGGGGCGAGGATCATTACCTCTTCTAATTCTTTCAATTCAACACCATGAAATTGCAAAAACAACCACATAGTAATAGTTTGCAAAAATAATCCAACATTGGTCTTTTGCTTATGGGAACAACACTTATTTATGTCATTTAAGCAAATGTAAAACATTTACTTAAGATATTATTCATAATAAACAAACACCCCCATTTAAATCTAATATAAATAATCTAAAATTCAAATTTCAAATGGATAAGTTATCATCTCTCCCATTAAAGATCAAAAACCACATTTCTAGTTGCGGGGGCGATTTCAACTACCAAATGCTATGGTTTTTCTCCAATATAAAAATTTAATAAATATTATTATAATATAACATCATTAAAAACCAGAAATGTGCCAAAATAATCTTTTGTTTAAAGTCGCCCTGAATAGAAATAAAATTTTGAACATCAAACAAAAGATTATTTTAGCACACTTCTAGTTTTTAGCAGTTTTTATTATAATAAGATCTAGGGAATTTCCCCCCCCGAACTTTACTTTTAATTCATCCAACCCCAAACTTGCTCAATAATGTCAACCACACCCCTTGTTGTTAAGTAATCTAACAGAAAATTTGAAATGTCTATTTTACCCTTATGTAAAAAGCCTAAAAAAAAAGAAAAAAACAACTCATTTATGTTATAACCGAACTCATCACCGGAGAAGAAGAAGAGAATTTCTCACACCCAAATCTCCAACCACCTAAAATTATTGAATTGGTCCACGGGTGCCCCAGTGGCTGCATTGAACCAATAAGTCCTAGCCATAGCGATCCCTCGAGCCTTCTGGAAGGGCGTAGTTCCTCCGACAATCGGCATCTCCCGGATACGATGCATTGTTGGGTTCCTCCCCAGAATGCTTAGGATGCTGCCGTTAAAAACGCCATCCATGAAACCCAAGTTCATGTTTTACCGAAAAAAGAAACCCAAGTTCATGTCCCTTATGAGGTTTAGATCTTGCTTGTAGGCCGACCCATACAAACCCTGAGCTCTGCCCACTTCCTTGGAAGTCAGTTCTGGTCCTTCCATCAATGGGTCATTAGCCATCACCACCATTCCGAAGAGGATTGTTATTTGTTCATTTCTGCCGCTTCAGCCACCCTCACTGCGCTGGGCTACTTTCCCCTAACCGTGTCGTGGAAGTAAAAGTGAAGCTCCATCGTCTTCTCTTCTTCCTTCACCTCCCTTACTATGCTCTTGTGCCAATCCTTGGCTTGGCTACCAGTAATAAAGAAGAAAAGCAACAATGTTACCTCTGCAACTTTTCCCATCTCTGCTACTGTTCCCTACGATTCAATGGCAAAGTCTGCTCAAAATCTCAATCAATCAACATTAAGATTAGTCGCGAACAGGTAAGTTGAGTTCACCAAATGCGAATGCTGTGGATTAACAGAGGAATGCAAACCCGCTTACATAGCTAGAGTTCACGACAAGTACCAAGTTCGATGGATTTGCAGTCATTGCGCCGAAGATTTCAAAAATGAGATTTTCAGATCGGATGGGCTCATCAACGCCGAAGAGGTCTTCCATCGACACTCCTACTAGAACTTCAAGCTTCAAATCCTTCAACGTACCCCACAGAGCATTTGATATCTGCTATGAAGTTGTACCGTAGAAGCTTGGATTCTCTAATAATCTTGAGATTGATTCCAAGTTCTCTCCAAAAGGAAGAAGAGAATCGTCTTCTATCCCTCCCAGCTCTGTCTCGTTGAAACAGAACATTACACAACAAGAGGTAAATAAGAAAAGAAAAAAAAAATTCATAAAATCAACTGGGAGTTAGAAATAGGGGTTGGGGGTCATGGAGTTGAGGCCACACACAATCATGCCTTAAGCCCATGAAATCGGCAATTGAGAAATATTCGATCAACTGAGAGAACATTGTGGAACTTGCACACGAGATTTCCACCGGAGAAAAGTGAGAAGAGTCATCCACCGGAGAAAAGTGAGAAGAGTCATCCACCGGAGAAGAGAGTTTTTGCATTTAGAAGGAGAGAAGTTTAGCGTCTGTAGTGAAGGGCTTGGTGTAGGTGGCGTCGACTTTGACCACCGTCAGATTGTCTTCTCCGGCGGTAAGTTTTCATTCAGCCGATTTCACACAATGGTGGTAATAGAAAAGGAAGGAAAAGAGATTGTATATTGAGGTAAAATAGTAAATTAATACTATTTAAAGGTAATTTTGCCATTATATAATTTTTAATCTTGTCACATCATCACTTAACAACCAGATCTGTTAAGTCAGGAGCTGTGTGATACATATTTAACATTTGAGAGGGGGGGTGATATTATTGGGCAAGTTTGGGGTTAGGTGAATTAAAGGTAAAGTTCAGGGGGGGTGGGTGAAATTTTCCCTAAGATTTATGAATTTTTAGATTTGGAGAAAAACCCTAGCATTTGAAAGTTGAAAATTGCCCCTGTAAACGGAAATGCAGTTTTTTGTCTTTAACTAGAGAGTTGATTTCTAATCCTTTTGGAATTTGAATTTTAGACTATTTTTACTGAATTCAAAGGCGAGAGAGGCGGGGGGCGGGGGGGGGGGGGGGGGGGGGGGGGGGGGGGGAGGCGAGGGGGCGGGATTGCTTATTAATGAATAATATCCTATGTAAATGTAAAAACGATATTAGGCATGAATAAATGTTGTTCTTGTTAGCGTAATAAAATTGTAACCGTACATTGCTTTGACTTAGTCAAAGTAGTTAGTGCTAGTTTATAGCACGTGGACTCCTATTAGTATATAGACTCCTAATTAGTTTATTCATTTGTTTAATTAGTTTCCTTTACCAATTAGGCTTGTTAGTTTCCTTTTCCTATTTTGAGTTTACTTCGTCTTTAGTTTGTGATTAGGACTCTGACTTGTAGTCCTAAAACCTATATAATAGTTGTTTTTTATTTTCTATAAATACAAGCTACAAGGAGAGGAACAAGACACATTGATTCTCTCCATCTTCTCTTATTTTTCTATTTTGTTAAATGATAGCAGAGCAATCCCCCTCGGCTACCATTTTTACAGTCGTTTAAGATTCTCCATTATGTGTGCAACCACCACTATTGCTGCTCCTGCTACTACTAATACTACATGGTTTACAGCGACCTATACTGTGTTGCTACTACTACCAAGTTCACAAATTATCTATATTGTGCTGCTATTGCTGCCTGATTCACAGTGACTTATATTGTGTTGTTGTTGTTGCTTGGTTCACAGTACCTATATTGTGCTACTTGACTACTATTGTTGCTACTGCTATTTTCATTAATACATGGTTCAAAGTGAAACTTGTACTACTGTTGTCGCTTGGTGTACAGTAACCTATATTGTGCTACTATTGTTGCTTTTGTTGATACTTTGTTTCAAGTTGAAGCTCTCCCTATTGCTGTTGTTTCCGTTGTTACATCGTTTCAAGCTGAAGCTCTTACATTTTCCCATGCTTCAGCTTGAGGGGGGTATTAAGATATAAGGGTTGTTTATTGTAAAAGAGTGGGCTCATTTAAGTTAGGCCCATTCCTCCCTTTTTACTTATAATAAATAATGTAAGTAATGGTCCTGATAATTAAACCCATTACCTATGGCTTTATTTTTATTATGTTTGTAGTGGTCCTAATTATAAAGGTCCATTATTAGTTGTGTCTTAAGTAGACTAAGAGTTGGTCTTGTTGATTAAGTCTTTTTACTTAGTTGGATTGTAACTAAGAGAGAGTCCTATGTCCTGGTTTAGCTCTCTTTTGCTTTTTATATATATAGCAATAGGATGAGGAGTACACACACTCTCTCTCTCTTTTTGTATTTCTTCTTTTATTTTCTATTTGTTACATAGTATCAGAGCAATCCCCAGGGTCCTTTTTGAGAATCATTTAAGGATATCCATTAGACATGCAGTTACCACTATTGTTGTTCCTATTACTCTGCTGCTATTGCTACTTAGTTTACAATAACCTATACTGTGTTGTTACTACTAATTGGTTCACAATGACTTATATTGTGCTACTACCACTACTACTTGGTTCACAATGACCTATACTGTGCTGCTGCTACTAGTTGGTTCACAATGACCTATAGAGTACTGCTACTACTACTACTGCTGCTACTACTACTATTGCTGCCACTATTCCTGCTACTACTCCTGCTACTACTCCTGGTGCTTCCGCTGCTACATTATTTCAAGCTGAAACTCTTACATTCCCTTATGCTCCAGTTTGAAGGGGGTGTTAGCGTAATAAAATTATAATCATACACTACTTAGACTTAGTCAAAGTAGTTAATGATAGTTTCGAAAACTTGGACTCCTATTAGTATATGAACTCCTAATTAGATTATTAGTTTGTTTTATTAGATTCATTTACCAATTAGGCTTGTTAGTTTTCTTATCCTATTTTGAGTTTACTTTGCCTTTAGTTTGTCACTATGACTCTGACTTGTAGAGTCCTAGAACCTATCTAATAGATGTTTTTATTTTCTATAAATACAAGCTACAAGGAGAGGAGCAGGACACATTGGTTCTCTTCATCTTCTCTTATTTTTCTATTTTGTTATAGCTCCTATGTACTGTTTCCTGAACCATTCTCTGTTGGTCATCAGATCTCGGTTGAGAAACACATCTCTCAGTCGAAATGTTATTTTATACATTGTTTTGGCCCATGAACCAACTGAGACATCGAGACAAACCAAGATGGACAAAAATCTCAAAATTTACTGAGATTTTAGTCGAGATTATGCTGTTTTTGGGTATCGTATGAGGTCTCATCTCGACCTCGCCATGATCCTCAAGATTTTCGACAAGATTTAGAACCATGCTTTTCAGGCAACAGGTACGACATCAATTATGTGATTCCAAGGTGAACACTTGGCCCAGTAAATATCTCAGCACCTCGTAACTTGGCTAAAATGGGGCGTTACTGAAATTAAGATCACTTTTAGACCTCTAAATGATAGACAAGTTAAACTGACAAAGTACAATATGGTAACATAAAAAATCACAACAAAAACAGCAGTATATCTATATGTCTAGGGGTTAGGGAGTGAGAACCCTTAATTCTTTTCTTTTTTGTATATATTGGATATTATAGGGGGAGGATCCCAGTCTCTCAACTACCATAGTTTCTTATTCACCAAGCACACAAAACAGGCTGATCTCAGTTCTGTTAGGATGCAGAAACAACATTTTTTCACCAGTCTTTCATCCATACAGCCGGAGTAGTTTATGTGCTATTGCAATGTATACTAGCAGCCTATTGTTGTTGTTAATTAAACCAATGGTTCTATTTCCTGGGAAATGATAACCCATTAATTAGCTAAAGCAAAGAATACTGTTTATCCACTTATGGTTCATGTACATCTTATGAGAAAGAAAAATGCACAATTGCTCTAGACTTTCCCTAGAAGTGAACATCCCATTATCCTATACCTTACAACACACATTATCTACAAGTACCGAAAATAATTACTAGGCTAGTCCTATTTTCGCAAAACGATGAATACAGATTTTGTTTTGTAAGGTCATGTTTTAAAAGCAAATGTTTTAGTGTCAAGCTCATGTCTCCAGGTTTAGGACATAAATTCAATCCATGCATCTATGCCTGATTAAACAAGATCTATGTGATGCATCTCTGCATATACCACTATGGGTGCTCCTATTTGCATTACCACACAATTTATTATTAAAATGAAAGAGTGGGTTACCAAATAAGGGCCGGGGCTCGCACAAGGTCCTGTCCATGCAGTCTTGAGAATGCCTCACATGCCCATGGAATATGACCATCTGCAAGGACCCTGCCAACACAATAAGATAGACATTTTTAGAAGAAAACAAAATGAAATCATGGAAAACCTCTCCATCATGAGGAAAAACAATAAAAAAAGGAAAATTTTCATATACACACCATTAAGGATTAGAAACCTCATCTACCCCCACAAGATTGCAAAAACCTCATCTACTACCCAAAAACTTTGCTCCGTTAATCAACAAAGTCCATTTCGTTAAAAGATTCCCGTTAGTTGCTGACGTTAGATGCGTTGAGAATTTTAATGGACAATAATACCCTTTTAGGCTTGTTAAAGACCAAAATACCCTTTCCTTTCAACAATGGTCTTCATCTTCCTCGAATCATCTGTTCGACGATGATGGAATCAGTGAATCTCCACTCTCTGCTGTGATCCTCTCTCGCTTTCCCTTTCACAGAAAACGGAGACAGAGCTTTGACCAATTTTGTAGATACAAAATCTGCCGACATGAGGCTGGAAGAAACGGCATACTGTTCGCAGCAGAGGATGAACCAGTGATTGCCATGATTGATAAGATCCTTGATCCAATCATCTAATGGCTTCCCAACCAAATACACAATGAACCCAATCTTCCTCATCGCTTGCACATTAACCACATTCCTTCTGTCAAAGGAAAACGCCAGCTTCTCCATCGCATCATAGATCTTCTGATAATCAGGAGACTTAAAATCATTCCACTCTGTCAATATACACACACCATGAGCTCCCTTGGCCACTTCATAAGGATCCTTAATCACACTCAAATTCGTCTTCTCTATAACACCAGCCAACACCAAATGTTGTGGATGATCCCAATCAAACTTACTGATTGCCAAATCTTGTTTGATCTGATCCTCTGTCACCTGCGGATCATAGATCGTGAGATGCGCTTTGTCTCCCAACAGCCCATGACATACATCGATCGCAGGTGTTTCTCTGGTATCCCCTATATCCTTCTTGAAAGAAAATCCAAGAACAGAAAAAAAAATTCCTGATAGAGTGTTGAACATCGATGACACCACTCGATTCACGAATCGAGATTTCTGGTAATCGTTGATCTGAACCACTTGTCTCCAGTAATTAGCAACCTCAGCGAGCCAATTCACAGCTCAGACATGATCGATCATGACAAGCTACAATCTGTTCAACGAGGGCTTTTGTATTTTTTTTTCCTGATTCTGATATATGACTAATAATTGCCTGCCTTTGAAAGGTTTGGTCTCTTATTTCATGTGTCAAGTACCAGCATTAACAAATCTAAAAAGAGAATGAGGAAGAAGAAGTTCATCAAAAATTTAACAAAGCCATCCCTCCCATCCCCTCCAGGTCATCTTTATTATTTATTCTCCACTATCATTTTATCATCTTGCTTTATTTTATTCATCTTCTGCAACTGGTTTCTCTATATCCCTTTTTCTGATGATCTGGCTGTTAATGCGTACTTGCATCGTGTTTTGAACTGCTCTGGTCATGGTGGAGATATGAGGCCGGTGATGGGATGCCAGAGATAGGAGGCTAGAGATGTGATGCCGCCGTGGATGACAGCGCGCAGAGGGGACCAACGAATAGGGGACTTGGGTTAGGGCTCGGGTGAGAGTGAAAAGGAGAGAGAGACACAAAATATAAGTTTCATTACAAAGGTCAAATTAGTCATTCAACATACTTATATAATTTTTCAATTTTTAATATAAAGGGTAAAACTGTATTTCAACAATTCCATCAGTTAGTTGGATGTGATTGAGGTTTTTACAATTTTGTGGGGTAGATGAGGTTTCCAATCCTTAATGGTGTGTATATAAAAATTTTCCAAAAAAAAAAATGACTAAAGCAATGATCAGCAACAGCAACATAATCCTCCCCTCACATAATAAACAACCTTCTTGTTAATTAGCCATCACCTACTCCGGTTCTATGGTTACAAGATATTGTATATACAAATCGTCCTTCTTCAAACTACTTGCATCATACTTATTAATAGGATGTACCCAGTCCATTAGGCTCCCACCACTGCGGGGTTTGAGGAGGAGCTTATGCACGCAGCCTTACTCCCGCTTTGCGGAGAGGCTGTTTCCAGATTCAAACCCATGATCACCAGGTCACAATGGATCAGCCTTACCATTGGGCCAAGGCCCACCCTCATTGTACTTTTAAATCAGATGCAACAAAAAAGCCCATTTCAATTTCCAATAGCATATAGAGAACTCCTACTTCTACAGATTATTCATTAAGAAACTCAGAAAAATGCTTGTCTCCTTTTAGTAGACATTTGGTGCAATCTTGGGATATTCATGTCCATTCAAATCCAGGTGGCGGGGGTATTACTTGAAATTTTTGTTTTCCTCTCGTGGTTCCCCTTTTGTAGAGTTTTGCTCTATTTCTGGTTGTATTCTGATTCTTCTTTCTAATGAATATCTTACTCATATAAAAGAAATTTTTTTGGGTGAATACTATAAAAAAAAAAAAAAAAAGATATATGCATATTATTAACGCCTTTTCAATTCTGAACAGTGTACTATTTACTATATACAATATAAGAATCAGCTAAAGAAAAAGAAATCATTTCTGAATTCGCAAAGGTCCTTGCACAATCAACATCGAAAGAGGCTCCTTGGTAGCACACTATGTGGAGGGATGATGTGACTATTTTAACCGTGCGATAGATAGGACATTGTCTACGTTAGCCACAACAAAATTCAGAACCTAACCCAATCAAATAATCTCCCATCTACTGGTTCAAAGCCTCTCAGGAGCCCACGTAGCATCATCTTGGCAACACCAAATTTTCAAAGCTCTTTATCTCGCCACTCGACCAATTCAGTTTGGGTTGAAAGATGGATTGCAAGCAATGCACCTTAAGGTCACCCATATGTCCACAAATTTGGACCCCATCTGAACTCTCACACGGCAGACATTTAGGTCATAGAAGGTCATCCTCGAGACTGTCTATCCCTTCCCAATTGGAAAGAGAACAATCTCCCAATTAGAATAACTCTCTGCTGTCATCGGCTAGTCAGAGAACCATCCCAGACAACATGCTCCTGGTCTTAATCAAACCCCTGAGTTTAACTGCACTGCAACACAAGGTTTACATCACCTAAAAATTATGCATCAGCCCCAGCCTAACAATTTCTTATGACCATGGTTTTGAAAGCGTTAAGGCAAACCAAGGTATTTGAGGCCTGACGGGGCACCCACGCGACCAAGGTGCCTGATTTTCCAAGGCATCACAAGGGTGCCTAGACGCCTAGGGGATGCCTTGACAACTATGGTTATGATCACAGTTCTACTTACTAATGGAACCAGCATGGTTAAGGCATCAACTAGCCTAGCCATTGGCTAGTCACATTGACTATGTAATTCATAAATAAACTGACTTAGGTACTAAATGAGAGGTGTTGACAAGTTGATCAACTAATCAACCAGTTGTTAACTAGTACGAAATAGTTAGCCAACGAGGTGCCAACTTACTCTGAATATGTATTTTGATTTGAACTAGCAGCTTACATCATGCTGCCTGCCGCCTAGGGCTTTGTTAAGTGGTCTTTTCTTTGTCATTTCCCTTTATTCGAAGGATGGGGGTAACTGGAAGAATGTAAGTAAGGGCTTCAAAGATAGGCATCTGGGCACCACTCTTCAACAAGAAGTCATTGCTTTTTTTATACACATTTGTTTACTAGTACAAGAAGCAGTGGTCCCCCCCCAAAAAAAAAAAAAAAAAAAAAAAAAAAACCCTCGGGTCTCCTCTCTTTTGACCAGTACAAGAAGCCATGGCTTTGAACTTCCTTTTACTGTGAAGAGCAACTTTCTTTCAAACCTCTGCTATTGTCCATAATTCATGATCCTGAAGCAGATTTAAACACCCAAACCACCCACTAAAATCTAAAATGTATATATCCAGTACACCATTTTTGAGCTACAACAATAGCCGATCTTGATAACTCAAACAATTGCATATATAAAGCACTCATTGGGTAATCAATAGGTAAAATTTCATCGTCTACCACAATTATATGGGCCACCATCTAGTTAACTTCCTCTTGTGTATATTAAGTTGTCAAATCATGATCAAATCAATAGATGGCTAATTGGCAGTTCCACCTGTTTGATAGATGGATAAGCATGCGGATTGGCCATCCTGTCAAGTTTCAAGGCTATAAAATTACTTATATGGCCCACAATGTATTAGATCACTTCCCTAACTATCCAAGTCTTGACCAAGATTGACCCCTTGATGGTGGCACACGGTGTAATATTTTAGGGCTGAAACTTACCTGAGTCAAGGGTTATGTTGACAATATGGCCACAAATTCCAAAATTCAACAAACATGCCATGTGGCAGATTTTAAAGCCGTTTAGGAAAAGCTTCCTAAATGGACTTTGCAGGAAAATGCTGCCAACATAAATGAAATGGACTCTGCGTGTGTAACTAGTTAAAACAATTTAGACAAAAAAGTCAACCACCAATTTGTGGCCTTGATGTCACTGGATAAAACGGACAACCAAGTTTTACGTGACTCACATATGTGACACCTTGACTCCACCCTCTTTAGGGCAGCCAGTAAGGGGAACAAAATACTAAACAACTACAACAGAACAAAATCCAGAAAATAAAAAATAAAATGGTCTATTTTCATGATTACCTTTGTTTCCTTACAAACGAATTCCAAAGATGCATGATCTGTTTCTCATCTTTTGTCACATCCACAAAATCATCAAGCATCTGCCACACATTAACATTCACAGTAAGCTTCATTATTAAACGAAAGGAAAATAGGACATGAAACATGCATAATTGTAATGATACTAAATTTCACCTCACTAGCATACAAGCTGGCACGATTCACAACATACCAAGACTCCCGACACACATGGAAGTTGCAAGTCACAAGAAGAAACCATGAAAAGAAACAGCAATAGTAATGCAGGCAAAAACGTACGGATCCCTCCAACTGATCATAACCAGCTAAAAAGGATTCCCCCCCACCCCTAGGGACTCCAACCGGGCAGATTTGGTAACTAACCCTCAGCCGAGGCCCAGGTCAGGCTGGGATGTCAGACCTAGGCCCAACCTCCCAGGCTCAGTGCAAGACCAACTTTAAGCATTTCCATGTTTGTGAATCTTCTCGACTCACCCCATTCCCTCCCCCCCCCCCCCCCCACAAAAAAAAAAAAAAAAAAAAAAAAAAAAAACAAGGGGAATGGCCCTGGGGACCTAGGGGAGGGGGGGGGTAAGGGTGTCAACGGGCCGGTCTGGGCCGGTTTCGGTCCGGGCTGAACCGGTGTCGGGTTTCATAAGCCCAGCCCAAAACATGTCCATTAAGAGTTCGGGCTGGGGTGGGCTGCGCTGGACACAATAACTAACGGGCTGGTCCGGTGTCGGTTTGTTATCGGGCTGGGTTTATTGAGGTGATTTCGGGTTGGTTCGGTCCGGATCGGACTTATCGGGCTTATCGGGCCTCTTTTATATGTAAACTATATAGCCTATTTTATTATTTCTATCTATAAAATTAGTATTATTCCTTCCATATGTATGTAATTTAATATACTATAACAATTAACATAATCTTTTCAACTATAGATTCACATAATCTTCTAGATCATGAAGTGAACTCTAATAGTGTAACACAATCTATTAAAATTTAAAACCTTTAAAATTAAGAAATTGGGCCCGAACGGACCTTATCGGTGTTCGGGTTGGGTTTTATCGGTTTGGGCTAATTCGGGCTTCTTAACGGACCGGTCTGGTTTGGTTTCGGTTTGGGCTGAAATGGTGTCGGGCTTTACAAGCTCAGACCAAAACCTGTCCATTAAGGTTCGGTCCGGGCTGGGTTTGGGTTATATCGGATTGGCTCGGTCCGTGCTACCGGGCCGGGCCCAGTTTTGACACCCTTAGGGGGGGGTGGTTTAGAGGCAATAAGGCAGGAATCATACTTACATTATATAGCAAGGTAGGCTAGGCAAAGCTGCCTTCGGTAGCTTTGCTACCTTAGCTTTCGCCCTCCCACAGGAAAAAGGGTGCTTTATTTTGCTGCTTAGTACTCTTGTGGAAACAGACTACACTGTCTCAACCATCCGCCTTTCCCTTCTTTTGTTGGTTCTGGACCAGAAGCCAAAGGTAGGTGAGTTCAGGCTTGCCTTTTAGTCATGTCTGATTAAATGGGAGACTCTTATTATTCATGCCAAGGATTCGTTGAAAAAAAAAAATCCCTAGCTTCGGCTTTTTTTTTTTTAATCAAAATCCTTCGATTTGGCAGATTCAAATTGCCATGCGTCTCTAGCCCCCGATTCGGCTGAAACTACCTTTGCTCAATGTCCGAGTTCAGGACCTTTGCTTCTGACTTAGTTCAGTATTCAGTAGATGTGTTTCTTCGGATCATTGGGTTCGGCAAAAGTGAAATATCAAGCGCCACACTATCGCATTTACAAGCCGAGGGCCCATAGAGGGATGCTAACGTAAAGCGAGGAGTTGAGCCTGAACTGGTGAACCGAAGTCACTTTCGGAACCATACCTCCTACAGCTAACACGTGTCCAGTCCAGCGGGAATGCGCAGCGCATTTTGCCTTCGGCGGAGAGCCCAATTAGAAAGCCCATTAGGTTGCTGGGAAAATCTAGTCTTCATCTTGTTTAGTTGGTTCCGTGAACATGACTTATAAGTTTCGTTCAAATAAGGAAATCGGCCTACTCAACTCGAGATAGCACTTAACTATGGAATCAACTGGCATGTTCACCTCGAACAAGAAACCATGTACACCAAGAGTCGCAAGACAGGAAGGAACAACCAATCAATAGGAGAGCATATCAAATCTCAAAAGCCAGGGAAACTACTTATTTGTTTGAAAACCGAACTGTACTGTCCTGCCGGCCCGAATAGAGGCTGCTCTCTCTGTCCAACCTATGGAGAAATGCTCCATTATGCACTATGCAGTCGAATCGAACTGAAATTTTGTCGGATCAGATGAGGATCCGAGAGATTTAAGGAGCCCCGGGCGGGAATGAATGAATGTATTATAAACCCCCCCGGGACCCCGAAGGGGGTTAAAACATTAAACTTATGTCCTATTAGTTTAAATTTTTCAGGACTTGTGTAAACTAATGAATTCTTGCCCTTTCACTTATGAGAATTGTCTGTTCTCCCTCCTTGATGCTAGACAATGATGAGGACCACCTCAATGGTTCGGAAGACTGAAAGCAATAAACTGATAAACAGGTAAATACTTCCTTCTTCCTCCTCTTCTTTTTGTTCTCTAATTTCCTTTATTTTCTTCAATTTTATCCCCATTTCTTCTTTTTTTCTTCCACCCACCCCCCCGCCCCTCCCTCCCTTTTTTTTTTTTTTTTTTCATTTTCCCCTATTTTCTGTCTTGGCACCTAGAACAATATGGCAACCAGTCTCCTAGGGGCTCAAGAACCACCTTGTCACATAGGTGCTGCCTAGGCAAATGTCTTAACAAAGCTAGGTACCAAATCAGAGATCTATATCGTATGTACAATATAATGTTTAACAAATGGTCTATAAAAGGCACATATAAGCCAGGTCCTCAGATTTTCAGGCCGTCTCGGCCTTTTTGGACCAAACTACCCTGCTGCAATTCAACTAAGGACGATAAGACTGAATCAGAAAACATAGAGAACAGAGCAGAAGTATGAGAAGATGTGAATAGTTCAAATCTATTTTTGATAAGCCAACAAAAGATGACAACATAATTTATATAAGAAACGATGAAGTAAAATAGCAGTCAAGCGGAAATTGATACAGTACAAAAAGGGAGAAAACAGGGGTAACAAATGGGATTAAAAAAAGAAAGCAGGAAATTATTATTAAACTGAAAAAGGAAAAATCAAGAAAACAAAATCAGTATCAAACGGCAATGAATAATACAGAATCAAAGGGAGAAAATAGACTGCAATGAGGGAGAACTGAGCTGAGAAACAACAAACTATGGTCTGAAACAAAAATGAAGAGACAGAGAGAGAGAGAGAGAGAGAGAGAGAGAGAGAGAGAGAGAGAGTGTGTTCAGCCAATGCTGATCCAAATAAGTAGCCTTGGAAAAAAAAAAAAAAAGGGCGTCTCATTGCACGGGGCTCCCGTTACTGCGGGATCTAGGGAGGGCAAAATGTACACAGCCTTACCTGCAACACGGAGAGGCTGTTTCCGTGTTTCAAACCCATCACCACCAGGTTGCAATATGACAACCTTACCAACACACCAAGGCTCGCCCTCTAAGTAGCCACCTACTTAACCACAAATCGAATACAACTACTCAATACTGCAGAGAGGGATTACATCAGTGTTTATCGATCCAAAACCAAAAATAGAAAATAAAAAACTTTTAGAACTAAGACTAAGAAACCTAACATTAGTAACTAACTCTTTGACAAATGAAATTGAAACTAGCTATAACCCCAAGCTACTAACAATTCATGGACCCACTTTTAAAATTAAAAAAGGGTAAAGCCATCCCCATTTGACTTACTAATAAGATCCACAACTAATATAAATGAAATTACATATAATGCCTTGGTTTCTGTATTAACCACTTCTATATTAATTGGAGCAAAAATATGGCCATCCAATATGGATATTAGGATGCTCCTGCATTAGATGGAGGGTTTGAAAATCTCTCTCCCCCAAACAGGAAAAAAAAATGAGCTCCTAAAGGGAAAGATGATGGAAAGACAAGAGGTTGACAGCACAGGGATCAGAATTGACGCCCCTTCAAGGAATGAAGGGTGATTTGAATAAGAAAGGGAAGCAGAAGAGGAAGAGAGAGAAATGACATGTAAGCTGACTTAAAGAAGATCAAAGGTGGATGGTTGAGGGCTTTTTTTTTGGCGGGAGAGAGAGAGAGAGAGAGAGAGTCCCCGTTCTCAGCCCTAGCTAAAGGACAGTGTAATCTTGCCATCATAATGATTTAGACCTCCATAACAATTAAAATCCGAGTAATATCACAAGTAAGCACCAGAAGGAAGCTTCTGACAGCTCCTGTCCTGATATAACGAAAGAAAACACTTAAATTGATGATAAGTAATTTAGCAGATGCAACGCAAACTGTCAACATTATGTCCTCCAGAATGGTCAATTTCTGATGCATCTAGCTCATAAGCTCAGCATGGAAAGCCCACAGGTTGAGGCATTGCAATATTGCATAGACCAGAACTTGAGGAAAATGGATGGGCCTCTCTAGTCATACGTGAAGACTGAAGTGGGCAGACTCCCCCCACTTGTGACTTGGACCAGAAGAGGGCGGCAGTGTGGTTTCTTGTGTCTTATGGACAAGGAGAAAAGGAATCTGTTGATCAGTTGTTCCCCTGCTGTTCTTTTGCTAAGCAGGTTTGGTACCATTTCCACGATATATTTCACATGGAATAAATTTTTGCTCTGGATTTGAGAGTTGGTCAGGCCACGGCATTATGCCACAGGCATCGGGGTAAAGTTTTTGTGGGAAAAATGCTTTTGGCAACTTTTTTGGTGTTTTTGAGATGAATCAAATGCTGGGCACTTTCATGATAGTACATGGAAGGAATTGCGGCAGTGACTGACCGCATTATTACCAAAGTACCCATTGGGCCGAGATAGAGAAATGTTAAGGAGGTATTCCTCTAGGGATGTTATTCAAGGAATCCAAAACTTGAATTTCTCAAGGGCGAAGGATGGCAGACAGTGTGGTGCCTATGTGGCAGCTACTCCCTGATGGAGTAATGAAGTTAAAATTTTCACAGTTCACTTGCAAATCCAGGCCAATCTGGAGAGGGTGGATCCTTGAGATTGTCTTCTGGTTAGGTTGCTGGAGCTTATACTGGACCAACTGCAGAGAAGAATTCCACTCAGGCAGAATGGTTTATAGGTTCTGTGTGCAACCTTGAGATCAGAGAATCAAGGCTTGGTTGAGCTTCATTCAGATAACTGTTGTCTTCTAAATATGGTTTGGAACTTGTTCATAAAAATTATAGTTACAACCACTTATCCTAAAAGCTCAAGCAGTTAGATAAGGACCAGAAAAATGGATATCACACCCCCCCCAAAAAAAAAAAAAAAAAAAAAAACCATGCAAGCCAACACACACGACACTGCACATGACACCATCACATGGTGGTCTCATCACATTGCACCGAGTGGCACAAGGCATAAGGGGAATAGCAACACACAAAACAAACTCTTCGCGCATACCAGGGATCAAACACCCACCCTTCTGGCTCTAATAACAAACCCTTAAACTAAAAAGTTCAGGCTATTTGGTCAGACAACAACAATGGTCATCAACACAACAACAATTATGGAAGTAAATGTGGAGGGAGATTATACAAATGGTATTGATTGATGTTTAACCCTTTTGAGAAGCCTTGGAGGTGTGCAAATATCATCAGATCCCTTCGGCTTATTGCCTCAAGGTTGCATTTCTCTTTCCAGTTGAACGGTAGGGTGATGAATGAGACAGCTGATGATTTGGCAAAGCAGAGAGTTCCCCACTCAATGATGTGTATGAGACTACTATTCTATTGTGAGGGGTTGGCCTTTGTAAGGACAGGCTTCTTTACAACGTTACTGAATACTATTTATGGCTTTACTTCCTCTTTTGAGTCTCGCTATATCCTTTATGTAAGCAATCTAACATAAGTTGGCATGAATAAAAAAATGCAGAATAAATCTGGTATAATCACACTTCGGATGTCTGATAAATGGTGAAAACAGCTAGTGTTGTCATCTAACAGAACTTCTGATAATTTAGAGAAGACGGGCAAAGAAATGGAAAAAAAAAGAAGAAGAAACCCCACAACAACTACGATAGAATCACCACATATACCCTTATATCTTCAAGATCCGGAATGTCATCATCGACTTCATCCTCACTATCTCGATCAGACAATACTTGCTCCAATTCCATTGGCTTCATGCATAAAATAGTTCAAAATTAAAAGTGGGTTAGTACGTAAATTTAGAACAAGCAAGCATGGCAGAAAAGCATAATGCAGTTGTCATAGTATAGATCTAGAAAACTGTGTAGAAGTGATTCCAAGTGATGCCTAATTCCGCAGTAGACAACGTAGTTATTGATGACGAGTTATATGATGACTTGGGAGTTAATGTTATAATTTTGCTCCCATTGGCTAACACCGACGAGGAGGACGATTATGAAGACTTCAAGGAAATGGGTACAATCAAGGTTGAAGAGGTTGAAGCGAGGGATGAAGAGGTTTAAGAAATAGTTACGAAAGGCTCCATGGTTACAACATTATTTACATTAGATACTAATCATGAAGTTAATCACATAAAGTTTGTGATTCCACCAAATGTCTTCCAAGAGAGAGCTCCTTGCTTTGAAGATTTCATTCCTAACATCAGAGAGCTACCAGAGTTTTGTTATGGTTTGAAGATGGATGTTCACCACATGAAGTTGATCCCTCAACTCTCCAAAACTCGTGGTCAGAGTTTTTTTCCAAGCTGGGGAGAGTTGATGCAGAATTACAGGAAGAAGACAAGAAGAAGAGGTGGTTGTTTTGGGTTTGGTTCAGTTCTCTATCTCAAACTCAAGTTGGGTTCAAATTAAGTTCAAGCCCCTCTATGGGTTATAAGGGTCACGGATTTAGTATTTTGGGGTTTTCTACGTAATCAACCAATTCTTTAAGCCAAAATTAGGGGAATTAAGTCCTATACAAAATAGGTATTAGTTTCTATTTTATAGAGTTTCTAATTTCTAGTACTTCCCATTTTCTGCTTTGCTCAAGTTTTCATCAACATTATATAAGCATGTAAAGGCTTAACAGCCTAGTATGATTTTGAGTAATAAAAGAAGCTTTGTTTTTAAGTTCTTAAGTGATTCAAACCTCACTACAGTGTAAGGAAACCAGGAGGGATTCCAGGATTGTGGCTAGGTGGGATTCCTGCCTTGCAGTTCAGGTGGGACTTTCAGCATATCTTCTCTTTTTATTTCTTTTTTCATTTTCTCCGTGACACAGGTCAGTTTTCTGCCCTTCATTCCTGCACATGCTAGTTCTAATCCTGTTTCGTTGTTTAAATTTGAAATTCTGTTAACAAGTTTCTGCTCTACTGTTCTTTCTGTTAACATATTCAGATCAAGTAGTAAGGAATCAGTATTGCGTATCGTATCGGTAGCTACCAATACCAATATGATATGGCCGATACTTAAAATTTGGAGACCCTCAGTTTGCACTTCTCTCACATCTGAAACTGATATGATACGATACAACATGGCACTTGTGTGTATTGTATCGGTAGCTACCAATATCGATACAACACGGACGATATCTACCAATACGATACGATATTTAAAACCATTATTCTGATCTTAGGCTCCCTTTGGTTCGATATCTATTTGGATTTCATAGGGTTATTTCAATTTCAACGACCATTTGATTCGATTTTGGTACTCAATTTCGTTAAAACAGAAATAAATTTCATCTGAAACCATGAAATAGCTGAGAGGCTCTTTCACAATTTCACCTTTGAAAGGATATTATCTTATTTTGACTGGCATCTAATGAACACGTCCTCACAACGGCTCTGATCTCAGGGTAACATAGAAATTTCTTTGTAAGAGTTAAATGATACGTCACACTCATGATACCTCACAATGGCTTTTAACTGATTTTGTTGCCCTCTTCTGACCTCTTAATTTCAATGTTGACATACAAAATCATAGTTACCAAGGCATCACCTAGGCGGCCAAATGGTTTTTCAACCCCTCGGAGTTTGGTCGCCTTATGGTATCGACCTTTTTTTTTTTTAGTGGAAGCTATTTGTAGCATTTTTATTGGATGTATAATAATGTACATATATACACCATAATGCATGGAATCATGCATGTGTATTTAAAACATTAAAATTGATGCTCTAACCCCTTCCCTTTTATATAAATACTATTAGGCCCTGTTAGTTTGATGAGGTTCTAATGGGGTGGGGATGAACAGTGCATGGAAGTTGTCAGACTTCCCTGGGTTTTCCAAATTTCAGGTGTTTGGTTGTCATGGGGCGGGATATCATAAAACACAAGAATCCTTGTATCAACATGTCGGGACAGTGTCTTTCGCCCCAGTTGTACACTCACTCCTTCTACAAACCCTTGTTGATTCTGAACTTCATTCACAAAGGAAACGGACTATCGACGGGCCAATCCTTTTTTATGCGCCACTTTACCATGGAAGAAAAATGCAGTTGAATTAAAGTATCAAAAGAAATGCAATCGAATTGTCCTCTGTGCACAGGGCACTCCTGTGGTTCACGAGAAAATGAGATGGGACTTTGAGAAAAATCCTGGCAAGTTGTAACGGTCTGAAAACAAGTTGTAACCCACGGTGGTGGAAAGCAACAGCGGTGATTGAGAGAGGGGGAGGTTGGTGGTCAGGAGAACAAAATTGATCTTTTGACATGGCCGGAAAGGTGGAATTTTTTAGATGAGAAGCAGAAGGCCGACCACTACCCCAGCCATCATCATCTCAGATACATTAATGAAGAAAAATAAAAAAGGGTGAAACAATAAAGGACCAAGAAGGGCGAGGGTGCAAGTGTTGTGGAGAGAGAGAGAGAGAGAATCAGGCCCACCTTCAAGGGTCCTCCATGGCAGCTTGCCTCTACAAAACTATGGAGCGTGACTATAAGTCAGAGAAGAAGGGCCCGATCTCGCCACCTTCATCCACAATCTCATGGGCAAGGGCCCAAGCTCGAAGCCCACAAGGCCAAACCCTCTCCATACAAGAATCAGAAAACCACAGGTTTCCAAAATTTCACAGGTTTTTTCAAAATCACTTTGCCTAATCAAGGATTTAATTGAAGAAACAAATTTTCAGAAAACCATCTTCTTTCACCATCTGTTTGTTCCATCCCATGTTCCTCAATTTTTTGGTAGATCTTGCTCCGCCTTCTCTCTCTCCCCTCATGTTTCCTTTTCTTTCCCAGGGTATGGATAACCAAAAAGTATCATGGGTAGGAAAGTGCAACTTCCTTCCCAATTTACTTTCCCTGTCTTTAACCCCATCAACATATGGGGCCCACACCCACAACAATTTCACCCCTGATTCTCCATCAAACAAATGGGCCTTATTGAATATGTACCCTTACAATGGTCGACTCACTTTGTCGCCTAAGCGCTCAGGAAGCCCACCCACTCTTTGGGTCATCTTGTCGCAGTGATAACTATGAACAAAATAATCCCTAAACCCTAGTTTCACTCCGACCCATTAAATATTACTGGCTTCCAGTGGATTATGTAAGCTAATCTAGTCACACATCTCCCAATCATCCCCACCATTCAAAACTGGAGAAATTGACTTCAGTTTAGTGCACCACTCCTATTCCCAAAAACAACTGGTCATTTTTCAGAACTTGATCCCAGATTCTCTTCAACCTATCATAATAGCTTACTTTCAGATTCTTTTCATTCCTTGTTTAAATTGTTAACATCCAACCCTAATTTGCCTTGCATTCAAAAATCCTTTATTCTGTCCAGAAGATGCTTTGTGTTATTCCTATACTAACACACTCCATTCACGTAGATCAGAATTCCTCCACTCAACAAGTAGAGCATACCTAATGATGAAAGATCATTTTTTAAGGCAGTAGGAGTTACCTATATAATGTGAAACCTTGCGGAGAATCATTGGCTCACCACCATTGGAGCCAATATTCAACAAATATTAAAATTGTCAGGCAGAGAGCGTTCATTCTCTACAGAGCCTGGAAATTCTCCCAAGCAATGAATCCAATTTGGAGCCCCAAAATGTGAGTCTAATAATAACAGAGAAGGGAACACTTGGATTGGAGCTTGCCATTTTCGTGTAAGAATATTTACCATTCCCACTCCCCACCTTGAGGACCCAGAACATGGTTCTCCTGAGTCTGAAACAACCACATTCGTTTGTCTATCACCTCCACCCCATCTCTGACAAGTATCTTAAGGCTGACCATGATCAGGGGACCAGCTAATCCTAACCATGATTCAGCAATGGCTTTGAAAGGTAATGCAACAAAACAAGATCATCTATGGCCCTTCTGAGATCAATAAGTGCCCTGTGATAAGTTAAACAGAAAGTCTACAATATGTGTAACAGATATCATAGTTATTTTATAGTGCCAGGTCGTAAAGTCATGAAGTCAAGTACAATATAATAAACGAGAATGGAAGGTAAGCCAACTATGGAGGACAATAAAAATCAAAAGGTACACAACAGAAATATCAACAAGATATCTATCACTTGTATTGCTACTTAGTACTTAAATTCCATTTTTATTAGTTGTTAATTTATTAAAATATATACCTAAATATCAATGAGGTAAAAAAAGGGTCACCTATCACCTGAGCTCTGTGGGAGTGGAAGAACTGGCGCTTCTGCAAGAGTGTCCGACTGGAAAATAAAACTGGATCAGTTATCCAGATGATCGAGGGACAAACACAGATAATTCAATCCAAACCATTTAAACAGGCACTTATTTGTACTCACTAAACATGAAATTTTTCATTTTTCAAAAAAGAAGACACGAAATATTGTAAGCCATACAAATTGGCCATGAAAAATATTCAAAATTGCCAACCAGTCAAAATTTCGACCATTAAAATGACTGATCAAAACCTTTGGACAATTTTAGATTTTGACTGGACAATCAAAACAGACAACCATCACATATCTTGACTAATCACCAATTCCAGTAGGCAGCCTTCCAACCATACCACTAAGCTTAATAGGCCAACTTATTTTCCATGTGCACTAAACATTTGGTCATTTTGACCGTTGGATGGGTGAGGAACATACTGGATAGAACACATGTGAAATTTGGAGGGAAATCTCAACCATATGGCCCAGCTAGTAGGGCTTTCCCTTGATTCAACAGTTCCTGTACTGCACCCAATACCAACAAAAGGTTGCTTTCTCAAAGTATTAAATGAAATGTGGAAAAATCAGATTGCTTGTAACTTGTGCCACATTTACAGAAAATCTGTGCTGGAAACTTCAGATATCAGATGACAAAGCCTGGGTTATGCCTTTTGGGTTACAGAAAAGGTAGGTCAGACATTCATTGACAAGCAGAACACAAATTCTCTCTTCCTAACTGAAATAGTCTGGACCATAGAAAGCATAGAAGAAATAATTACTCCATAAAAAAGATGTAAACTAGTGTATTCCCTTGACTTAAATATACCAAATTATGTTTAGGTTTATATGCTTACTTTTTAGGGTCAGACCGTTCAACAGACAACTTTCTGGTCTTTGCAAACTGCAGAAAGGTAGAAGGTGCATGGTTGCTTCCAGACACTGGTTGAACACATTCAGGACCCACAGAAGACTGAGCTGTAGCAATTGAAACACCTGTAGCATTTGGGCTAGACGCAACACGTTCAGTGCTATCAGCAGCACAAATACTATCAGGACCATTGCTTTCCCCCTTATAGTTTTCATTCTGCAATGTATTCTCACTGAGACCTGCCCTATGACCCATCTCCTTTTCTTCTTTATTCGAATGAGCATCTGAACAATTACTAGAATATCAGTAATTAAATAGATTATAATCACCAAAAGAAATAAAGAAATAAAAAAAAGTAATATTTAAAAGAAATGGGAAGAAGCAAAGCCTTTCACACAGCACATGCAGCACATGTAGGGCAAATCCTTAGACACAGAATCATACATAAAGATTAAGAAGTATGGATACATATCAGGTGTATGGGTCCAACATATCGGAGTTTCCAGTCATGATGCTATGAAAAATGCAGATTGTATATTATCGGTCGTATCAGCCACATCAGTCGTGGTACTCTTTGATACCCATGATAATCTCCAGTACTCTCCTTTTCTAAAAATTGATAAACCGCGAGGAGCCCTCATTTTGACAACTCACCCATTTTCAGACTGAAACATATTAGGCGAACTTATTATCCAAAACAAACTTCCTGGTGCGGTTTCCCATTAAATCTTCTTAACAATCCCCCCCTCCCCCCGCGCGGTGCCGCAGGGATTCCTTTACTTTAGACCAGTGATCCAAGCATTCGTCATCTAGAATTGTTACTATTCTAGATCTATCTTAATTTTTTTATCAGTATCCTAAAGTTTGCGTAATTGTGGTAAATTTTGAATTTTTTTTTCTTTTATACTTATTTACAGCATGTAAACCCCCCTCGTCATGGGTGTACCCCACTACTGTTAGTGGTTCTTTTTATTTTTTATTGTAGAAGTTGTAACTGCCTAGGCAGTTCCCACCACTTCCCAATCCCCAAGGTTTCCTTTGTAGCCTTTAAAAGCCTTTAATTTTCTGTTTTGGATGAATAATGAATGATGAAGGAAAAAAAAAGAAGTCCTATTCTCTCTTGGCATTGTCTTATCCCATGGTCTTTCTTTTTCTCAATATCTCATTGCTTCTTTTTTTTTCCCACGATATCTCATCAGCTGTTTCCTTTTATTTTTTATGTTACTTTTTTTTCTGTTAGTAATTTTGTCCACGATATCTCATGCATTGACAACAATCTGTTGCTACTTCAAAACATGGTTTGAAGTGCCGGTCCAGCGTATCTCGATTTTGACAATAACCGAGATGAGATGGAGGGTCGAAACTAAAAAATACATGGTTTCTGTCGAACCCTGCTTGGGTTCGACCAGGTTTCAACTGAAACCATGGTTTCGGTTAAAAAATTGCACCAACTGAAGGTATAAAAATGTTGTCTTGTCAAGTTCATTAGGTTTCGACTTAGACTCATCATTTTTTCTTATATTTTTCCTTGATCTATGAAGTTTCTTCACAAGATTTATTAAGCTAGACAGGAACAACATTTATCAGGCAGTACTTATTTATGACTAATATCATTTAAGTAAATGTTTCTCTAATTTTATATTTCATTTACTTAAAATATTATTCATAAATAAGCAAATACCTCCCCCCCCCCCAATTTGAATCCAATAATAATAGTCTAAAATTCAAATTCCAAAAGGATAAAAAGTCAACCCTCCAGTTCAAGAGCAAAAACCGTATTTTTGGATGAGGGTGCGATTTTCAACTTCTAAATGCTAGACCAAATATAAAAATTTGATAAATCTTATTATAGAAAAGCATTACTAAAAACCAAGAGCGCGCCAAAATATTCTCTTGTTTTAATGCCCAAAAAATAATTTACATTCAGACGACTTTAAACAGCATTCGCGTACTTTGAACAAGGTTTGACCGGAGTGTAACTCCTTCATTATAACTCAGATTCAAGCAATCTCGGATTTTTTGGAAAGCTGATTATGCTAGCTTTGCAACGGATTCGAGATTGCTTGAATCCGAACTATATTAAAAGAGTTATGCTCCGATCAAATTTGTTAGAAGTACACGAATGTTAGTCATAAATATGTGTTGTCTACTTAACTCTAAACACAATCCTAGGTCTTAATGTACACTAGCAAACATGGGTCCACACGATATATTATCATTTTGGATGTTTTTATTTAAGCTAATGTGGGAATGTGTGTAAAATGATTAAAATAGGCTATAGAAAAAAAAAACTTAGATCAAGAAAAACACTTTTGGGTCTCGAAACCAAGCTTGTCAAGGCATCGCCTAGGCGTCCAGGCGCTTTCTGAGGGCCTGGGCACTTGGGCGCCTTGCTAAAGTGAGAAAGGCGATAGTCCAGGTCCTCTGGGCGTCGCCTAGGAGTCGCCCAGGGCACCTTGGATGCCCAGAGTGCCTGGGCGACCGCCTATTTTCTTATGCCTTTTTTTATTTTATTTTTTTATTTTTTTGGTAAATTTTTATGTTTATGAGGATAAATTTTAAAACATTAATAAAAGGGTTATGAGGATAAGGCTGTCCCCTTAATATTTTCGTTTACTTGCAATTCAATTTCAAGTATTTAACCATCCACTTTTATCGGCCACACAATATTAAGTTCCCTAATAAAACATATTTCGTTACCTAATTTGCATCGCGTAAGATTCAAGCTTGTGGGGTTACCTTAAATAGTTGTACTCATATATATAAGTATATAATATATATATTTGCCTTGTTGGTTTTCCCATATTAATGAAGTTATGTTTTAAATATTGATTATTTATGTAGAATACTGCATATATATAAACATTAATATAGTATTAATATTTTAGAAATAAAAAAAAATACGCTGGGAACGCCTTGGTAGCCTAGGCGCGCAGGATGGCCTCGATCGCTTTGTCGCCCTGACAACTATGCTCGAAACAAAGCATCGAGATGTCTCGGGATAACTGCCAGGTTTCAACCGAGTTTCGGTCAAAACTCGAGATATATGGGTTTCGAGGCTGGCCTAAACCGGCCTCGAAACCGGCACCTTGAACCTTGGTTCAAAACCTGTAATCCCTGTTTAATCCCCTATAACAGTGTGTTTTTTTGTTCTTCTTACTTCCACTATAGACAGCATATTTCAGCATTGCTGTGTAGAACATTGTACTGGTTTCATTTTTCAGCAACAATTCTGGTCAGTATTCCATCTTATTTAATATTGAATATGTTGCTGAATCAACATGGAAGTTGGTATTTTATGCATAATATCATAGTTCTGTTTTATGAATACTGAAATTTCCTGCATATTATAACTTTCTTAATGCTGTCTCTATTTACTGAAATTCTATTTCAACCAATTTGACCATTGTCTAGTTGGAACTCATATGTTAGGTATATATTGCTCATTGGTCAATGAAATCCAGCTCTAAAATCTAAATGCATGTCGTGTATGCTGCTGTCCCCTTTCCAAACTAGCTAAACTTTAGGTAACTTGATACCTAGCCTAGTTGTAAGTGTAGGAAACCTAGTCCTCTAGGCTGCCCTACATTAGTTTGGTATCAAAGCCAAGGTTGGTATATCTCTTTCATCCCATTCTCTCTAATTTCCTTATCTTGTTCCCTACCTTGTTTGGAAATCCGATTTGGAAATCCCAAGACAGAATTCCAAATACCCATAAAACAACCTTATCCCCACTACCATAATTTTTTTGAATTAAGGGAGACTTGATACAGGACATGTGGGTCCATCCCCATCTCAGGTTTTATTTTCTTTACATATTTGTTAGTTGTTATATTTTCTTTATGTATTTGTTAATTGTTAATAGGTCCTACCTTTATATTTATTTACAGCATGTAAACCCCCCTAGTCACTTGTGTACCCCACTATTGTTAGTGGTTCTTTTTATTTTTATTTTCTTTAATTGTTAGTAGGTCCCACCTTACCTCTTCTTTTTTTTTTTTACATCATGTAAACCTCCCTAGTCACTTGTGTACCCCACTACTGTTAGTGGTTCTTTTATTTTTTATTATAGAAGTTGTAACTGCCTAGGCAATTCCAACCACTTCCCAATCCCCACAGTTAGGGCTGCAACAGGGCCAGGTTGGGCCGGGTTTTTACAAACCCCAACCCAGGCCCAGCCCAACCCTGTCAAGGTTAGACAAACCATCAACCCAACCCGACCCTGTCAAGGTACAGGGCCGGGCCGGGTTAGCCTTGATTGGGCTGATGAACCAATTGACATATCCTCTGCTTTATGGGCTTTGAACAATACAAGGGAAATTTTCAATATGCTGAGCAATCAATCCCCTAAACATGAAAAACAGAAGCAAAACCCTAACCAAAAATTAGATCTAAACCCAAAAGGTCGGATTCAGAAGGAATAAGGAGTTGGAAACTTATCCTGAAGCTCTTGTTAGATAACCATTTACTAATGACGATGGCATGGACAATTATAATTACAAAGGATTGGGTGATTGGGTGGAATTTTCAGTTTTGTGCCCAATTTGGGAATAGAAATTTTTCTTACATCATAAGGGGAATTCAAATCGTCTCCTCCCAGCGGTTCGGGAGGAGACGCGAATTATAATCTCAATGAGAAAAGAAGATTATCGAGACCTACTGAGGATCGGAGTTCACCGCCAGCCAAATCATAAAGCTTCTTTTCCTCTACTTCTCCCTCTCTCTTTCCTCCAACTCAACTTCTTTCTCCTCGATTTCTTAATTTTTTTTTTCTTCTCTCGGGGCCAAATCAGCAACATAGCCTGCTTTGTTCATCCTTTGTTCCAACTATTCTTCAATGCCATCGTTGGGGGAAGAGGAGGAGAAAAGAAGTGGAAGAAAACGGCACTGGAAGAGTAGGTGAAAGTCAAACAAAAGATTTTAGGGTATGCACGTTTTGAGAGAAATATATGTGTAATATATTTATATTTAAATTAGATATAAATATAATACATTAATAACGTAATGAAATCAATTATGATTATATCAATACAGGGTCGGGCCGGGCCGGGCTCAACCCAGGGGGTCAACCCTAACCCAGCCCAACCCTGCCAAGGTTGAATATATTTTGGGCCCTAACCCAGCCCTGTCAAGGTTTGGGCCGGGTTCAACCCTGCCAGGGTTCAGGGTGGGTTCGGTTGTCAGGGTAAAACTTGCACCCCTACCCACGGTTTCCTTTGTAGGCTTTAAAAGCCTTTTATTTTCTGTTTTGGATGAATAATGAATGATGATGACAATTTCCTAAAAAGGAAGAACAAAAGTTCTTGGCTCTCCTCCCTCTGTCTCTTTCTCCCACCCTGCCCACTAATCTCTGTCAATTTCTGGATAATCTCTTCCCCTTCACGGGAATTCCCTCCCCCACTAATCTCTATCAATTTCTGGATAATCTCTTCCCCTTCACGGAAATTCTCTCCCCTCCCCTCTCGAAAATTTCTCACTCTCTCCCTCTCGATAATGTCTCTTTTCCCTCTGGTTAATTCTCTTCCCCTCCCCTATCCCCTTCCACAGTAAAGTCTCTCTATCAGCTCTCACGGTCTCCTTTTCCCCCTCTCCCCTCTCGTTATTCCCCCTCTCTGAATTACCGAGCTTTTGTACAAACTCGAGGTCAAGTTTTCTTTTTTAAGTAGGGGAGTTACCGAAAAGAAAGATAGAGAAGGGAAGGGATAACCAAAAAAGGGGATAGGGAGAGAGATATAACGAGAGGAGAGAGGGGGAAAAAGAGACCATGAGAGCTGATAGAGAGTCATAGAGAGACTTTACTATGGAAGGGGATAGGGTGGGGAAGAGGATTAACCAGAGGGAAAAGAGACAATATCAAGGGGGAGAGAGTAAAAGATTTCCAAGACGGGAGGGGAGAGAATTTCAGTGAAGGGGAAGAGATTATCCAGAAATTGAGAGAGATTAGTGTAGGGAGAAGGGAGAGATTATCGAGAGAGAGAGAGAGAGAGGAAGGGAGGGAAGAGAAACCGTGAGAGAGAGAGGGAGGAGAGCTGTGAGCTTTTCTTCTTCCTTTTCAGCAAATCATCATCATCATTCATTATTCATCCAAAACAGAAAATAAAAGGCTTTTAAAGCCTACAAAGGAAACCGTATGGATTGGGAAGTTACAATAAAAAATAAAAAGAACCACTAACAGTAGTGTGGGGGGTACACACGTGACTAAGGGAGTTTACATGCTGTAACTAAATATTAAAAAAATAATAATAAATAAGGTAAGGTGGGACCTACTAACAACTACCAAATACATAAAGAAAATATAACAACAACCAAATACGTAAAGAAAATAAAAATAAAAGGAACCAATAACAGTTGTGGGGTACACACGTAACTAGGGGGGTTTACATGCAGTATATAAATATTAAAAAAAAAATAAAAACAAAATATAAGGTATGGTGGGACCTACTAACAACTATCAAATACATAAAGAAAATATAACAACTAACAAATAGGTAAAGAAAATAAAACATGGGATGGGGATGGCCCCACATCCTGCATCAGTAAAGCTATGAAGTATGAAGTCATTAATTTCTTGCATTCTTCTTGGATAATAATCATTCTTTAATAACAATGTTTCAAATAAAGACAATTATGGTTTTCTTATGTATTGGGATCTTTTAAATGCACTAAAACTCATGGGTTGTGAATTCCTTTGACAGAATAATGGATTAATTTACCATTCTCTAGGCTTCCAGCACTGATCCAGAAGCCATGTACCATCAGCAGTACCAGAGAAAGAAGAACAAAGGCAAAAGTAAGCTTGCAGTTCCAAATTCCATGTCTCTCTAAGAATCATATGACAAATCTATGAGGGGGTTCTGTTATTAGTTTTCTTTTATTTTCTGATTGTTATTTGTTGCTATTAGTCAAGCTGGATAAAAATTTATTAATTCAAGTCCTATTTTGGTTCTGTTTTAATTGTTACTTACAGTCCTAGTCAGTTTAGGGCACTAGCTTGTCGATTGGAGCCTTGGAGGAGTTCCAAGTCTTTTACGTGTTGTTTTTCTTTCCTCATCCGATCAAGTTTGATATCTACAGTCCATAATCATTCCTGACTGAGTCTTATAAAGCAATATAAATAGATATATTGACTTTCAGGCCTCCCCACTGTTTGAAGATGGTAACAGCTCAGTTTTCTGAAAATAATGCTGCTGTGGATCCAGTGGTGTACTCGGTGGATTCCAAGTAGGGCTTAGATGGATTCCTGGCTTGTTTATCCATCTTTCTATCTATCTCTCTGTCAGAACAACAGATCAGATTTACTAAATTTCTAAACCCTGTGGCTGCTACTGGTTACAAGTCATGCAATATTGTGCCTCAGTTGTGTTCAGTTTGCTTCAGAAATTTCTATTACCTTCTGAATTTCCTGTCTGATTATTGCAATTATTAACCTGCTATAACAGTCCTTGTGTTAATAGCAGTGTTCCAAATCACGGCAAGATCTCGAAAATCTTGACCTTCTCGAGATTTCAAAATTTCGGAAATCTTGACCTTCATATGTTCAAAAAAAACAGTCTCGGCGAGAATATTCGAGATCTCGACGAGATCTCGGAAATTCTCGGACCCTCACTGAGATGGGGTCAAGATCTGAGATTTAAAACCTTGGTTAGTAGGACTCACTCAAATGTCCCTATTCTGTAATCAGAATCAGTTTAGATTCAGCAAGTCAGTCCTATTAGTGGAACAGACCCTTTAACTGTAATTTCAGGCTATTCTGATTTGTCTGACAGAAGCTACAGATTTTATCCCTGTTCTGGCACTGTTACCATGTCGGCAATCCAGCTGACCTAGTAATTATCAGAAATTTTCTGGTTAGAAAACATTAGGCACAAAATCAAATTTCATGACTTAAAATTATCAAAAATAAAATAAAATGAAGGAAAACAGGTTTCAGTGTAATAAGTGTAAATTCTAGAGACAAAGGAAGAATAGGGAGAAAAGAGATGGAGAGAAGATGGAAAGGCTGCCGCAACTTTGGGAGCCTTAACAGTTGTGTAGAGTCTCGCCACTTCGATTCAATACATAATGATAAGCAATACAACCCCAAAAGGGTATAACAGACAAAGCATAAAAGAAAAGGGGGAAGAGAGATATCGCCTCGGGATTAGCACTTGTTCCAATGTTAACCCCAAGAACCCCTCCCCTATCTCAATAACTATAACACTCCCCCCTCAAGCTGGAGCATTATATCAACCAAGCCCAGCTTGTTACAAATATAATCAATGCGCCCACCTCCTAGAGACTTCGTAACCACATCAACAAGTTGTTCCCCTATACAAACATGGCATTAAGAATAATCCCTTGCAAAAGCTTTTCACAAACGAAGTGACAGTTGACCTCAATGTGTCTCGTTCTCTCATGAAACATAGGATTAGATACAATATGGATGGCAGCTTAGTTATCACACCACAGCTGCATGGAAGACTTGAGCAGAAGACCAAGCTCAGTAAATAGTTGTTTGACCCACATCAGCTCACACGTGAGATGTGTCATAGCACTATACTCAAACTCCGTAATAGACCAAGCAACAACGATCTGTTTCTTGCTCTTCTAGCCAGGACACAAGATTTCCACAAACACAAGTACAGACCCAATAGTAGATCACCTATCAATAAGAGAACAAGCCCAATCAACATCCGAAAAACCCTCAACACGGTCATGTCCCTTGGTCAGAGTACAGTAGACCACAGCTTGGAGCCTTCTTGAATACCATAAAATATGAATAACAACATCCCAATGAAACGTCCAAGGAGAGAATAGAACCTAACTCACCATACTAACAAGAAAGGCCACAACAGGTTGAGTCACGGTTAGATAATTCAACTTGCTAACTAGTCTACGATACCTCTCAAGATCAGCCAAAATATTACCATAATCAACTATAAGTTTGATGTTAGGATCCATTTGAGTATCCACAAGTTCAGATCCTAACATCCTTGTCTCGGTGAGCAAATCCAAAAAGTATTTCCTTTGAGAAAGAGAAATACCTTTCCACAATTGAGCAACCTCAACTCCCAAAAAAATACTTCAAGCAAACCAGATCCTTGGTATGAAACTGTTGCTGTAAATGAGTCTTCAAACTCATGATGCTTGTATTGTCATCACCTGTAATCAATGTCATCAACATAGACAATCAGGAAAATCCTTCGTACTCCAGAAGAATATTGATAAAATACCGAGTGGTTACTCTCACAATGAGACAAGCCAAAAATGAGAACAGCCTCTATTAAAGTACCAAATCATGCCCGAGGAGATTACTTCAATCCATACAAGAGTTCTTAAGCCTACACACCATACCAGACTCCCCTTGAGCAATAAAACAAAGTGATTGCTCCATATAAACCTATTCATGTAAATCACCAAGCAAAAAGGCATTCTTCACATCAAGCTGGTGCAGCGGCCAGTGATGGGAAGCACCAAGAGAGATCAAAATCATAACAGAGACAAGCTAGGCCACAAGAGAGAAAGTATCCAGATAATCAATGCCATAGACCTATGCATAGCCCTGGGCGACTAGACGAGCCTGCAAACGAGCAAGAGATCCATCAGGATTGACCTTAACCATATAAACCCAACGACAACCAATAGCTGACTTGCCCACAAGTAAGGCACAAGATCACAAGTATGATTGTCTTCCAAGGCCAAAAGTTCTTCCTTCATAGCTGTCCTCTATAGTGGTGACTCTCAATGGTGGTCAAACAAAAGAAGGAAAAATGGAGAGAAAAGAGATGGAGAGGTTGCTGCAACTTTGGAAGCCTCAACAATTGTGTTGAGTCTCCCCACTTTTAGCGCTAATGCCGAGAGCCCCTCCTTATCTCAATAACTATAACAATAAGAATAACTGAGGGGTTGACATGCATGATTTTATGCAATTAGTTGAACTCTAGCAATGTCTTGGGAAAAAAATATTTGTTTATATACATTTTTTTCATTTCAGAGAATAGGAAAAAGTTGTGGAACTATTGGACCTCATGTGTTGTGTATGGTTATATTAGAAAACATCCAGGTAGTGCAGTATTACCATGGAAATCTATGATATATTTGTTATCATATAATTTCTTTATTCATAGTCTAGTATGCTTAAAGGGACTAATTTTGTATGTACACTAAATCTTCCAGTGCATTTCCAATCGTATCCTAACTATTCCATTGGATCCATGTGCATTCATGGCATGTCCCTTAAAATGGGCATATCGACTCGATATCTATGCTTTAATTTTTTGTCAAATATCCATCACTGCATGGTTCCTACACAAAAGGTATGAAAAATTCCACAATTTAACATCCCTGCATATCAAGGAAAAAGCTCACCATTAGATCTGCAGTAGAATTCCATCCTTCTTCTTTCCTCTCCCCCCTTTGATTGTCCAAGAAATAGATTAGACATTGACCATGTGATCCCAAAATTCATCTTTTTTTTTATTTTCCAAGAGTTACAACAAATGAATCAGCTGAATATTTTAAAGGTTGTAAGCTAAGTTCTCCCAGGTTCCAAACTGTTCCAGAAATGTGCCACATGCATGGTGAAAAACCCCCACTTCACTAACCCGGTCTAACCGTGTCGTGTCAGGGGTCTTCTCATCATAACCGGCTCAAGGGAACCAACTATATGAAGAAATCATAAAGCCAGGTAAGAAACCAGTCTCTAGTAGGTTGTCCGGTTGATAGTGTTAGATTGTCCGGTCCTCGGGATTGGCGACCGGTCAAGCTTAGAATCGACTCCAAGATTAGAAAAGTTTCCTAATTTGAGGAGAATACTCTCCTAATTGAGAGATAACTCTATATGGAGACTTTCTCTCTATATAGAGGACATCCCTCTACCCTCTCTCACTCTTTTGATCATTTTCAAACCCTAGAACTGAAAGAAAGAGAGGAGAAGAAGGAGAAGGAAGCTTGGAGAGGAAGAAATCTCTGCAGAGAGGAGCAGTTGTCGGTTTCCTACCCTAGAAGCGAGAAATCAATAGTAAATCTATGCTTCTCCCTCTCTGTAGTATGTTAGGATGCCTAGGATTGAGATTTATAATCATAGTATTGGTCGATCAACTCCAATGTTGCGATTCCATCATAATTCCTTTCATTAGATATCTCAAATAAACCTATAACGAATTGTAGATGTCAAAGTTAGACGGGATGGTTAAAACCAATAAATAATGGCCATAAAATAACCCTAAGATGGATTCCATTGTTGAGCTGAAGAATCGACTCAAAGGATTTCGGACTAAAAGATAAACCTAGAGTATGACTCAGGGGTTGTCCGGTCCCTTGACCAGTCGGCTATATAGGAGACCGGAGAGGCGACCGGTTACTCTCGGGAAGTCTACAGGGTTTTGTCCGGTTTATTCATCGGTCAACCAATGCAACACCGGTGACTCGACAGGACAATGTTCGGAAGGCATATATTGGAGACTGGACAATGAAATAGAGTACAAAACTTGATGGAATGGAACCCTAATTTAAGTTCATTAATTGTTTAGGCCTTCCATTAGTTCAAGATAGTTTCCAAGGCTTGGAAGAGGAACAAACATCGTTCACAGGTAAGGGAAAGGGAACAAGACCTAAACTAATTGGTTAATAACAAGCTACCCTTCTATTTTTCTATTAATCTGATTGATGTCATGCTTGTATCATTGTTTGTGCATCTCACATGCCATCCAATAACTGCTATTCATGTTCATGCATATTTTTATTATTATTCTCATTCTGTTATGATGACAATGATAGGGATAGGCATGTGTTTGTGTGTGGTTGGTGTGTTGAATGGGGAGAGGTTGTAGCATTGAACCATTCATCATACTAACATCGTCGTATCGCCATTACTTTAGCAGAACTAGTACGTCATAGGGTATCCAAGGATCAAGGTGCCGGTTTCGAGACCTGTTTCGGTCAGGTTCGAAACCGGCACAACTCGGCGAAACCACCGAAACCAGGCCGAAACCTGGTATTTTCTACCAGCTTTATTGACTCCATGGTTTCGAGGCTTAAAAATTTTTTTTTTTTGTCTGATTTTTTTTGTGTACCCTATTTAAACCATTTTACACCTATTTCTAATGTTAGTTTGCAAAAAAGACATAGAAAATAGCTACATGTGGTGTGGACCAATGTTTGATAGTGTACGCTGAAATATTACACAAATGTCACAATGTAGTAATGTACTAAGCTACTAACTATTAAGCCACTAATTAACAATATTCATTAAAAATTAATACATTGAAGATTGAACTTAGAAATTAGAAATCTCACCAGTTAGTTCCATGTGGAGCTTCGTGGTACATTTAAACCACGTGCAACATACCACTGATGGTGGCGATAACGCTCCTCGGATTGCAAAGACGTATGTATCCCAAGACAAGGTATCACTCCAATTGTTCCGATAGTCTCTAACGGCCCATGAGTAGATAAAGTCATCAACATAATATAAGTACCCTTGTCGAGGGTAAGGCTGATCGAGTGTGTGTGTGGGTGGAGCAGGAGTAGGCATGAACGTCGGAGGAGGAACATACCGAAATATGGAGTCGACGAACGATGATCCAACAATGCCCACCGCCAACACCTGAGGCTGAGTCATCTCTAAATTGATTGCTGGGGTAGGAACTATAATAACCCCCATACCCACCACCTCCAACCCCACTAGCCCCAGTAGTAGACCATCCAAATCCACCATGTGCCGTCGAACCGATACTCTCGCCGCCACTCTCTTCAAGAATTGCTGGGCTCGAGGTCCATGTGATCATGAATTCTAGGCCGGGTTCCGTGGTCGGTATCCCGTGTAGCATGATCATAGTGAGTCTCCCCGTGAATCTCAAGGGAGAAGGCAATGGATCTAGGCTGGCGTGGTTGGTCATACCGATCGGGCTCATTGCGTAAGGCGAGCATATCTGTCATCACCACCACCATCATCATCATTATCCCCAGTACCACTAGGTCCACTAGTACCAGTATCACCCTGGGTGGCAGAAGGTGATTGTATTTCTCCAGAAGAAACCGGCGAATCACTCTCGCCTCACTATCACCAATCCGAAATGGACGTCTTGCCCGTGCGTGGACTCTCACCCTCGGTAGCCATAAACTCTCCCACATCGGCCTCCAAGGCTCCGAAGAATAAGACGACTTGGTCGACCACTAGCCTCATCTAATTGAGGCTCACCACGATCTGTAACCCACTCATTTAAAGGATCAACTTCCTCTCCCTCCAACTCAAAGATCTCACTCAGCTCAATGGGGGTTTTAGCATCTTTGTCCCTGCTTAACCGTATGTGCTCTTCTTTCAGTCTCAAATTATAGTGCACATACACCAAGTCCTCAAGCCTTTTTGCACCCAACCGGTTTTCTCAAGCTTGGCAACCACTTCTTGTATTGCATCTATTAATTCTTGACGCATTCCCAAGTTGTCTTTGTATTGATACTTAGGATTCAGATAATATGCTAAAATTGACAAATATTATAATTACGTCAATGCAAGCTGATGTAATTTTAATTAGTTGAGAAATTGAAGTACATCAAGTAAAGACTCACCAACCTTGTGTAGTGGGTGCTTGAGCTGTCGCTCCCAACGATCTTTGATGATGGCAATATATTTTGAGTTCCCGCGTCTGTAAGCTTCCTCTACTTGCATCTTCATCATATCTATGGCAGCCCACAAGTATGGTAAGGTGGCCTTCCTTTGTCCATCAACCATTTTCAGCACTTTCACAATGGGATCTAATATCACCACAACTTTTTTGACATCATCCCAGAATTTATCGCTAGATATGGTTGCTTGTGCTGTTCTACCGGCTCGAGAACTGGGACGAGGCCACTCAAACCACTCCTCTGAAGCAAACATTGATCTCAAACTAGACTTCTTCATGTCAAAACTCTTGAGGGCAATGTAATTTGTTGCAAAACGCATTAACCCTGGCCTCACCAAGTCTCCACCACACTTGGTTCTCATCATCTCTAAGGCATATCCATGGTTATAAATGAAAGTGGTTACTTGCCTTGCATTTTCTACACCCCATATCTTTCCCATTGTGTCTTCAAAGAATCCACATATTGTTTCATTTCTTTTTATGTCCGGGTAGGTAGGTGTTGTACAACTCCCAAGTCGTAGGCCCTTTAACTCCCGGACCTACCCTACCTATTTCATCCAACATAGCGATAGTGAGGTCTTGTGGTAGCATTTGCTGCAATGCCATGGTACATCATCCACTTGGAGATTTTGTCTCCTACTCTCGTCTTGACATCAGTCCAAAAATGGGGCAACTTTTTTTTGTTTACTATCCCGTCCGACAAATAGATCGGGATCCGCCCCTCGGGACCTCAAGATCCGGGTCACGAATAGGTGGTGGTGCCCGTGCAATAGCCGGAGTCCTAACACTCCGAGTCCTCCTAAAAGGTATCTCGGGGCACCCCTACTTCTCGCCCCTCGGCCTCCTCCCCTCATCCTCCGTTGTTTGCCTCTCTTGGATGACCCAGCTCCTCTAGTCCTCTCAAACTGTCTTTGTCGATCTAGCTCTCTTTGCCTTATACTTGCTATCTTCGCTCTCTTCGATTGTCTCACCTCTCGCTCTGTCATTTCTTGGTCTACCCCATCAATGTTAAGGCTAATGTCATCTTCATTAACCCCTAGATTGCCCTCCAGACAAGCCTCCTCAAACTCCTGTTTATCTGCCTTCTTTTTATTTCTTCTATCAATATCACTCTTCATTAAACTTGCCATAGCATTCTTCACTTCACTTGGTACGTTGGGGCAACCCATAACATCCTTGTTACCACCAGCAAGGATGCCACTTCAATCTAGTGGCACCACCTCCTTTTATCGGTTTGCCACAATAATTACATTGTGACTGTTTCTTATTGGCGTAAGTGGTATCCCATGCCTCCATGCAATGTCACCACTTGCGCTGGTGCATCGCCCATTTCAAACACTTATACTGTTGAAACAAAAAGACAACAATTACTACAATTGAAACAAACTATATTTTCATTTTTAACAACACTTTATTACATAAATAATATCTTATAACTAAATAATACATCTTAAAGTAAAAAAAACAGCATAGGTTTATCATTTTTACATTGCATTATTACATAAAACAGCAACATATTATAATTTCTAACGCATTTATATTTTTTCCATAAGTTAAAAATATTTTATTAATTTTTCAGTAATTAAAATGCCCTTAAATCAACATAAAGAATTAGTACATATTACTTTTATTACATAAAACAGCAACCCACCATAAAATAGTAATACTTTTAAAAATAATTTTATTTATAAAGATTTTCAAAGTGAAAACAGAAATATTTTATCATTTATTTATATTTATTTTCAATTTAATTAATTATTTTATCAATATCCAAAAATTAAAATAATTAAATAAAAACAGAAAATTAATTTTACTCCATACAAAATGTAGATCACCTTATTTTGTTTAACATATATTTAATTCAATGCCATACAACATGTGTAAGATGTAATTTTTTCAAAAAATAGTTGTAGGAAAATTTTTTTTTTTCAAACAGAAAATCTAATAAATAAATTATTTGTCAAAAAAAAAACTACTTCCATGGATTCATAGATCGGGTGTTAGAATCAAACATATAAAAAATTGGAAGCCATCCATGATGTTTGCATACCATTTCATTCAAAAATACACAAAATAGAGAGAATGACTTACCTTGAAGAGAGAGAGATGAGTTGAGAGCAAGAATCCTTGAATAATCTTGACAAAAGTTGATATCCTTTGAAGAATTGAAGATTTAGGAAGAAAAAATTGAGAGAAATGAGGTTGGAGAGGAGAAGGGGGAAAAATAGGAAGGAAGTGTCGAAACCTACTGATTTCGAGTAGGTTTCGACACTTAAAAGGTACTGGACCAAATTATTATGGGTCGAAACTGGGTTTCGACCGAAACCTGGTCGAACCCAGTGGTTTCGGTTCGAAACCATGCGTAAATCAGTTTCGAGCCTGGGTTTCGTCTCGCCCAGGCTCGAAACCGAGTTGTTTCGGTCGAAACTTGAAGTTTCGACCGAAACCTCGAACAGTGAGGGTATCAGGGGGTGATCGCGGTGTGTGGTTGCAAGCTCTGCCAATGGACCCTAGCTCTATCTCTATGTAATATTGAGGGATGCTAGGGTAAAGTCTTGGATACAAATTTGATGACAATTAGGATTGGTTAGTCACGAACCCAATTTGTAAAGCCCTCGCCAGTAGGGGCATACGTACTGGTATGGGGTAGAGTATCAGGGGAGTGCTGGCGGTATGTGATCCGTTAGGCTCTAGCTCTATCTCTATTCTGCAGTGGGTAATGTGGGGGGACAACGGTGTGTGATCTGTTGGGCATGCTCACACTCTCATGTATGGAGGTGTGGTGGCCGCCTATCCTTTCCTTAGCACATTGCAAACTTATATCAGACCAAAGATATGAAAATAACATCATGCATATGTTTGTTGCATTATTTTGTTTATTCACTGAGCTAAGTTGTGAACTCACCCCACGTATACGTTTTCTTTTAGTTTTTGATGATGCAGGTGCTATCGTCGAAGACTATGTTAACGTGCCGTTTTATGGACATGCGGCGGCCATGGATTTGCAAGCAGAGGAAGACTAGCATGACTCATCATACGAGTGTTTCCATTGTGTCTATGTATAGGTTTAGTATCGTATTTTGAGTTATGGGATGTAAACAGATATTTATTTATGTTTTGGTATACTTGGAGATAATTGGTTTAATATTTATTTATCACATTAAATACTCAGTTCATTATTAATATAATTCTGTTGTTTATTATTAACTCTGATTGTGTGGAATATGTATGGTTTGATTGTTGGCACAGTCCTATTTGATCTTGGCTTGAACCGTTGGTTTGTATGACGGTTCATCACACTTCTGTTTCATCCAGAATTGGGGTGTAACACATAGCTTGGGAAGGTAGATGATATATCACTAAAGGTGTCAATTTGGGCTTGGAACCAAGAACCGTTCCGGAACCTACCCGCTAAATCCCAGAACTGTACTGTCCCATTATTAAATGGGACGGATTTGGGAGTTAGTTTTGGGCCAATTGCTAATTGGGATGGGACGGTTTTGGGACGGGGTTCCCCACAGGTCAATAACCGACAGCCAATAAGGAAACGGTAGGAACTAGAACCATTAGGAACCGTTTAACATAGATGTCCCTAAGTAGGCATATTTATATAAACTATTTTCCATCTTCTCTTTTAGTTAATATGTATTGGTTTGCATGTGTATTTTGTATATATGTATGCCAAGTGCATACATGTAAATGTTCTAATGGAAATGTGCATTGGTAGATGAGGGGTGAGTATTTGCCATATTTACCATTGGGGACTGATGAATTAAGACATAAGTAGATTGATATACCTCAGATGAGGATTGGGAATGTCGTTCATTTATCTAGATGATACATGCCCTTTGGTCTAGATGCTCTAACTTTTAGTTCAATTTTCCAATGAACTCTTGGATATTTTCCATCGTACTACGTTATTTGCTGAAATTGGTTGGGCTAGTAGCATCATCTAGATTAAATCATTGATAATACATGGTTAACCTTACCTTCTATAGTGTCTTTGAGAAGCTTGAGCTTATGCTCTTCCCTTCTTTCATATATAATATTTTATGAAAATCTGTCTTCCATAAATAACGCCTAGAACCTTTAAGGGACCAGAACCAGACAGTCCCATTATTAAATGAGAAGAGATTCTAGTTTTGGGACCATTTAGTAAATGGGACAGTTTTGGTTCTCTTGGGAGCGGAACTGGTAAGGAACTGTTCCATCTAACACCCTTGTAACCACCAATTCTCATTCCATAAATCTATGTGAGAAATAATTAAATTCTTAGAACTTTCATGCATTACTGCAGCTTACTTACCTTTCTCATATCCTTTATGAGAGTTGTGACAGGAAGGCTCAGCAACTCTTGATGTCACAATAGGCATAGGGCAAGGACTTGTACAACCATCCTTTCCAACAATTCCCTCACAAAGACCATCCTTAGTTACTTCAGGTGAGTCCGACTTCAAGACTTGTGGGTGTACATGCTTTGCATTCTGGACTATGTTTGTTAATCTTGTACGCTTCCGAGGCTTTGAACTGTCCATACAATTAAGGTGAGGATCTCTTTCAGTTATGCAACTAAAAATAATTGCATGAGAGTTCTGACTTCATAATTTATCCAAAAAATAGTAAATTACCAGAAGAAGAATGTTTGCATCCTTGGGTCAACTCCATCCGCAACAATCTGAATAAGAAATATATTAGTGGAAGATGTTTTATTAGGCTACAGATGAAAAGTACTGGTCTTTCAACCATTAAGTTAGGGTGAGGGTAAACAAGTTGGAATATGTAACATAACTTGGTAAGTTGAATGAATAATTTATATATAAGATAGGATGAATATGCGGCATAACTTGTTCAGTTACATAGTAATACATGAATTCTAGATATTAAATAAGATGAGAATTCTCAACCTCTCATCTCATACCAAAGGATGGCCAGATTCATTATCATTTGATAATCTGAGACAGTAGAACACCCCCCTCTCCCAACAATATATATATATATACCACTTCCCACTAATTTATTGGAAATGTATAGACTGTGTCCAGATTTATGGAGCATCAACATGTCTGAAGGTTCTCATGACAGAAAACCACTCAAAAGTTGACTTAACAAGGAAGAAGGAAATGTCTCCAGCTTCCCAGACATACAATTGGAGGATAGCACTAACTCTTTCTCCCGTCCACAGGTCTTGAGTACTTTCTACTGAAAACAACTGCATCTTGGTTGACATATGCCAAAAGGTCCCCATGACATGACACATCAAAGTGTGGACTCATAACTGTAAAAACCAACTATAATAGGGTTTTGAATGTCTATGCACAGCTACAGGAAGAGGTAGAGAGAAGGCTGACTCATGAAGTAATAGAGATTTGTATTGTATAAGTATTGATATCCACAACCCCCACCCTACACAAAAAATAAATAAATAAATGATTATGGGTTAAGAAACATTAAAAAAAAAAAAAAAAAAAAAAAATAGACAACAATCTCAGAAAGGCTGGGAAAACTAGTGATTAGGAAGTAATAATAAAGGGTGGTTGTGAATTCCAATTGAAGCTTAAAGAGAAGTAGAATAAAGAATGAAATATTCATGAAGAAACATAAGAATAATATATCAATGAAAGACAGAAGAATATTGAGAAGAGTAGAGAAGTAATATAGTATTCTAATGGAATAGTAGCAACAGAGAAAAAGAAGATGAGATCCCTATGATTTCAGAGCTAAGAAGCAGCCTGAAGAATAAAAATTTTAATCATCATCAAAATCTACCTCCAACTTAGGAGTAAAAAGAATGCTACATATACCACAAACACTTCCCATAGTTGTCACCAGCAGCTGTAGTTCCATGGAAGGTTATCCAGTATGCTGGTCTGCAGAAAGGATAGCGCAGACGATTGTTTGATGACAACATGAAATAGTTAACGCATGGTAACAGAATATTCATGGGAAATCAAATATAGGATTTAACTTTGAAGTGGGACTCTTAGCATTCACAGGTTCCCCCCCCCCCCCCCCCAAAAAAAAAAAAAGAAAAAAAAATGTTTGGTTGAAATGAAACTTTGGAGGAAAGAGCTACTTTGATAAACCGGGAAGATGGCATTCTCTGCTACCATATACCAAATCTAGATGGAAATGAACCTTAGAAGATGGACCATAAAATGAAGACAGTATCAGCAAATTGTGGATACTATCTCCTTCGAGATCCAAGCAAAGTTGGTCCATCCAACCCATGAAGTGGATTCGGCAGAAATAGACACATCATCTCTGTCTGGAACCTTCACACTCAGCTGAATAGGAATGGTTTTTCTTAGTTATCCCCTTGGGGAAGGGCCTCATTGCCTCATGTAGGCTTTTCAATGTACTTTCACCTTTTTCTCTCCCCATCAGGGGCACTTTCTTGTAATTCGTTGGGCTTCATGAATATATTCTTTTATCCACCCAAAACAAAGATATACTTGCCTTACATATTCTAGTAGTAATAAAAATGAAAAAATTAAACTTTTTCGGTTACCAACAACCAAAAAAATCCAATTCCTAGTATGACTTGAAACAAAAGATTAACTACCACTGATTCAATATTCTCTGTGACAAAACATCCAGTAACCACCAAACACCTCAGATGACCACTAATTTACAACATTAAAAAGGGAAAAAAAAAAAAAAAAAAAAAACCTCAGACGACCAGACAAGAGAGACTTGATTAAAAAGAATGCTACCAAAAGGGCTTAGCATAACCTGGAAACACCTAAAATGCAAAAAAGTATACATAACTCTCTTTTCACACACCAGAGTCTATTAGAATAACCCAGACATCAACCCTTTTCTCAATGTTGCATGTAAGGATTGCCTCTTTCTCCCTCTTGAACTCATCCTTGCGACTGCCTCCTCAACAAGAGCATGACCCTTACCTTCGTCTACCTTCGACAAGCATCCACTATGGATTATGATTTGCGAAATAAATTCAATTTTTATAGCAAATGAACAATCAGACTACTACTGCATGTACCATCTCAAGGTTATCACAAGGTATCGAGTATCAGTATCAGTCAGCATATCAGAAGGGTGATTTTAAGAGACATATTAGAGAGACAACATACAAGATACGCTAAAGAAGCGCATGGAAACGCTTAAGAAATGCATGATATACATGCGACATACTATTTTTAAAACATAATACATCTGAAATGAGTAGTAACTAACTTTGACCATAGGATGTTAGGTGGTCGGACCCAATATCCACCACTTGGTAAATCAGTTAGCATAGTTGTCAAGGCGTCAACTAGGCATTCAGGCGGTTTTTGAACCCCTGGGCAGTTGGTCACCTTGTTTTATTTATTTATTTATTTATAATGGATGTCATTTATAGCATTTTTATTGAATATATAAAGTACATATATACACCATGATGTTTGGAATCAAGCATATGTATTAAAAGCAATAAAAATTGATGCTCTAACCCCCTCCCTTTTGTATAAATCCTCTAATGTAAGATGTACCCATACAAAGCCTTGGGAACGCCTCAAGTATGCTTAGGCACCCAGATACCCCTCCAACACCATGAGTCGCCTTGGCGCCTTGGCGCCTTGACAACTATGCCAGTTAGGGTTCAAATTTCGTGAATAAGCCTGCCTGATGACACCCTGATTACCTGTCAATTTTGAAACCTTGATCTCATCATTTGTTGGGGTTTTTCTGATATCTGATTTGGGCCAACAAGATGGCTATAAATAGAATCTTTCCAATTCTGGTCAACCTAAAATAGTCTGATGACTACTTCCCAGGTTCATTGATCATACGGTATATTTTCTTCTATTTACTAGGTGATCATAAAACCCAAAAAAAAAAGGACATAAAAATGCAGAACATATGGTCATGAAAGATCAATTTGTTGAGGTGAGAACTTTTTCAAAGACACAGAGACACATCAAGCTGCAGCTGCAGTCTCACTACCCACAGGCCACAGTATATAATATTGTCATTTATCTTATGTCATTACTCAGTTTGGAGTCCACAGGGAACTCTGAATAAGAAGATCCACAGGCAAGACTGAAGAAGAATGATTTGAACTGTCTTGAGTTGTACCGACCCATATCAACCATCGATCAAGGTTTTAAAACTTGGATCTTGGAGGACTCCTCCTCCGAAACCGAGATTTCGCCTGAGACTGTAAAAACTCCCCGAGACAGCTCGAAAAGGCTGTGTCGGTGGCCAAAACTCATTTTTTTAGGCTTGTTTCTTCAAGGAGACATTATTTTAGCATACATAAACACATTTAGAGCATAAAATTGTAAAAAAAAACTCACACTTTGTGGTTGTTTGGATTTATACCCATGTTTTAGCAATAAACGTTGAAGTCTGTTGTAAACTTAGGCTAATATTGACTACTATGCTCAATAATTATCTAATATAATTATTCAAAAATGGCAAATGAGACAATAAAATAATGCATTAATAGAAGAGAAACAAAATAAGACTTCATTATAAAACAACCCAACTACATCGTACAAATCATTACTTCATAGTTCAATTCAATACTGGATAATAGTCTAATACAAAAAAGAAATCATAATTCCTAACTCCCCAGTCCCCATGAGCCCATGGTCCAGTCCACAACTCCACATACAATGTCTAATAATACGTAGAGTGTCGTGGATGATCCATCGTATTATCATTATACATCTGGGAAAGTTGTCGTCGCAAATTGTTTTCCAACTGAGCAACATAATCTTCCCACCACATTCTCGACCGAGAACAGTGATCTGACCCTTTTATAAAGGGAAAAAATATCCCAAAAGGAATTTCTCGGCAAGATATCGCGAGAAATTCCGAGAATTTGCAAGAAAACGGTCGAGATCTCGGCGAGAACATGCAAGGCCGAGACGAAATGGGTTATCGACCCTGTTTTCGTCTCGGCTAGTGTCGAGATTGGAGAGAAAAGCGAGATCTCACCGAGATTTTATTCCAAGACATCGATATAGGTCGATACAATCCAGACAATAATTTTTTCCCTTTTTTTTTTTTTTTGGTAGCATCTTCCATGTATAGTCTTCGTGGCCCTAAAAACTGATATGTATTGGGTTGATATGCCAAATAAGTATCCGGTTGATCTTCCCAATATGTATCGGTACTTAATTCAGGTTATCATGACCTGAGATGCCTCAAAAGGGTGCCCACATATCTCGTACACTGGAAAAGGCTAACCGAGTCTTTGGCCTCCAAACACAACTAAGGAGGAAATGTGATTAATAAAAATATTCTCCCTTTTCTTCGTAACCTTTTAATGAAAGAATTCATGCATATTATTGATGTCTGGACCAGCAAATTTTAGGCACAAACCATTCCACCAAAGTGAACAAAGGTCAAACAAGAATTTTATTTTAACTAATATATTAAGTAGTGACTTGATTCGATGGAAGGATCTAAAAGAGCTAGGGCCAGACCTAAGCTGACTCTAGGGAAGGTGTTGAGGAAAGCATGCATAGCTTAAGCGTTGTTTCAAGTATGACATCGAACAAAACTGATTGGAGGACAAAAATCCATACAGCCGACCCCATTTAGTTGGGATAAGGCTTTGCTGCTCTTCTTGTTGTTGTCGTATCATTGATCCAATAGCCAAAATTTGTATAATTGTGAAAGAGATTGATCAGAATATTTGCAAGTGGGAGACAAGTAGAATAGTGTAATTAGTTGTTACAAAAAAAAAAAAATAAATAAATAAGAAGAAGAAGAAGAAAAGGCATTCGAGTTCCTATAATCTCCAGCAAAAGGTAAAGGAAACCACAAAAACTGGAAATGATTGCTTTTATGACTACAACCCCATCTACTAACTAGTATTAGTGTCTAATACAATAAAGGATACCTTTAAAAACGATTTGGACATTAGACTGCATGGTCCACTGAGGCACTGACTAGCCATCAGTTCTTAGGTCCCAAACAGAGGAATAAGACCAAACTACTTGACTTTTATTAGCAATGATCCTTCCACTCCAAAACTCAGACCATCTGCTCCAGTCTAGCCTTATACAGTGACCGAACATTAATGTGTTCTTGAATTTGGACCAAGCATGAAATTGTCAACATTTGCACCACTGGAGAACTTGACAAAAGCTATACTTGGATAAACAACAGTGATGAGTCATTGCAACTTCAGGACAACCATGAAAATTTGTACCATTTTTAATGAATTCTCATGTAAAAACAGATTAATAGAAAACTAATGAAAACAAGAATAAACATACTTGGTCGCTTCATCCTAATTTTTCACAAGTCCAAAGTATATAAGCCTAAGGTCTAAGAATACATGACCAACGGCAATAGGTAATCACGTGCCATTAAAACAATTCACCAAAAGATTCTTATTTTTAGGGGGGAAGTGAGTTTCAACCTCAGATCTCCAAATATCAATTTTCACAGAGACATTCACTGCTTGATACTCTTCAGTTACCTGCAAAATAATCATCCAAGGGTTGAGAACTTATAAAGCCTATAAGAGTTTAACGATCATACAATTACTGGAGATTCCTGAAGTTTACCAACCCAAAACTCAAAGTTGAATAGGTCATGTGATGAGCACAAGTGACACCTAAGACCCTAAAACACAATGGAGGTTTATTCACTGTCAGCAAACAATAGAAATGAATAACAGAATTTCATTAATTGTTCACAGAAAAAAAAATAAAAAAAAAGAAGGTAGGCCAAAATGTCAGGCACGGGTTTCACCTTAAAGTTTGCACACTTCACCAAGCAAAATGGGCATGAGTAGTCTTCAGTTACTGCAAGCAGAAAAATATGATGGGTTGTAGCTAAAAGCATTTCAACCACAAAAACTAGGAAAAGATTGCAACAGAAACTCTCAACTACTATTACCATAAGAAGGTCCCATATGCAACAGGCTCGTCTTTGCAAATAAACATTTGTAAATCAAACATGTTTAAGCAATCAAACTCATCTTTGCAAATCAACAAACATTTGTAACAGGAAGAGATCCATCAAATCAACAAAGTCTAAATGTGAAAAGGATTTGAAAAAGGGAATCCAAAAAAAAAAAAAAAAAAGGCAACTGACTTGGGTATGATAGAAAAAATTTAAACTTCAATGGCTGAAGTTTTGACTTCCAAAGTACTCCTGGTCCACCTGAAGCACCTATATTACCAATATTCAGAATCTCAGACGAGATAACCACACTCAGTATTATGCTTTTTCAAATTAACTTCAGACACAGCACTAAAACAAGACATAGGGTTCCACTAGTAGCAAAACAGAAAGGAAGCCCCTTGACACAAATCCTTGGAAGCTGCTAGAAACTCAATATTTCTTGTATTTCTTTTTCACAGAAAATTACAGCATCGTCCTATGATTTTCACCAAACCTTCTCCCTCCAAAAGAGATAATGAACATTCTACAAACAACTCTCCAATTACCTCCGGAACACCATGCCAAAGAAATGCTCTTCGTTTCAAATGGTACACTATTATAACTTTGCACAGCACCAACAGATAACTATCGTAGAACTACTCCACGGGGAACCAGAGCATCCACAATTTTCAAAAACTGTTAGTACGACAAGTTATTGGAGATCGAGTTATAACAGTTCAGTCAAATTATACCATAATTAGTTGAAACTGACACTCAGATAATTGGCAATGGATGCCACTACAATTCTTCAAAGATGCGTTTTTTTGGTTTAAGGATGCCAATATGAGGTAATCATTAAGAAAATAACTCAGCAAAGATGGATTTGCCAAGTTCCGCCCAGTAATAAGGCATCACCTTCCAATGTTGTGTGATATATGTTCTCATCACCTCCCAATGTTGTTTGTGTTGTTTGCTACTTTGCTCTGGCATTGGTGTCCTAGTTCTCCTACAGTATTTCAGTTCTGGACCCATTAGGATGTTTCATAGCCTTGTAACTTGTTCCATCATTCTATTTGTCTTAGAATAAGATCAACACTTACAGTTCTACAAATAAAACGGTATAGTAAAACTCGATGACAATTCAAAAACAAAGACCACAGCCCAGGGCAGTAGAGTCCACGATCCTCTAGCTAATATCAGCATAAATCTTACAAGATGTATGCAATATGCTGGATTTTAGCATTTTAGGAACAAACTTAAAGGCACTCAAATATTTGAATGACTACTTTGTAACATTCAGTTGGCCCTTTTTCCGAAGGCAATGTGATGCAGTAATGTTCAGCCAACCATTGTTCACGTGGTACTGTTCACGTGAACAGTACCAACAGATTTTAAAGACTTGTTTCCTTCTTTTTGTTATTGCTTTCCTAATAAAAAAAAATTACCATGTAAACATGTCCCTAATACTAGTAATTATATTTAAAGACTTGCCTAAGTTAGGAGTTTTATTTTTTTAGAAACTTTCCATTCTATGTTTAGGAAAGTTTCCTATTAGTTCATTTCAGTTTTAGAAAGTTTATAGCAAGGAAAGATTGGACTTCCCTTCCATGTTTCTAACCACTAATGGAAGGTTTGGACAGATCTCCCTTCCATAATTATGTAAGCACTATTCTCTATATATATATATATATGAATGAATAAGAAAGAAGAATGTAGACTTGGATAAATTAGAAAATCTATTACGATTTCTGGGTCTCTTTGGTTGTGAGACTCAACCGCAGATCCATTCTTTGGTGTTTTCTTGTCTTTTGCTTTCCAACTTTTCTCCTACCTTCTCTCTCAAGTAATTGCAACATTAGTACTACTGTTTGATCATTCAAATATTGTGAGATTGTGAGAACACAACCAGATAAAGCAGAGCTGCAACTACTAGTCCCATTATCAGATGATAGGAGTTTTTCGAAAATTCATAACTTCTTCATCAATGGTTGGATCGACATCATATTCGAGTATGTGTTCAAGCATATCCTAAAGTTCATTCCCCCAAAGTTTGAACTCATCCCAACAGCCAGATCTTCAAATAAGTTTATTTTTCCACATTATATCAATTCTGATTTTGCTATTTCTTTAAGAATTCGATTGGGCTGATTGTAAAGATCCCCCTTTGGAAGGATTAGGGTGAAATTGATTTGGAACCTTGCCTTGCCATCAATTGGTATCAGAGCTTCATAATGAAGGGTTCTAACTCTTCTAACCAGCCCTATGACCATATCTGTCTTAACGAATCAAACATGGAGAGGAGTTTCCATTCTTCCAATCTCTCTTCTTTTTCAAGAGTTCCTTACTTTGCTGGCCAGCCGGACCCATACTTATTCCTTGATTGGTTGGATTCTCTAGAGGAATATCTGATCGTTACAATTTGATAGAGGAGCGAAGACTTAGATTTGCTTACTTTTGTTTGACTGGTTATGCTAGAGAATGGAGGAATGTCCATGAATAGAAGCTCAGAGTTCGGAGACGAGAGTCTATGATTTGGGAAGATATAAAGTATGAATTGAAGAGAAAATACATACCTAAACATATCCAAATAAGGCTCTTCCGTCAACAAAATTACCACCAATTGGCATTCATAGTTGAAGAGAAGCTGACACAACCATCTATAACATTCAGTTCACAAGTTAAAGAGTGGTGGAAACCTAACGATGTTAACGCAAACATTAAACCTAAAGTTGCACCAACAAAGGAGAACCTCATTTCTCTACCCGTTGTGGAAGCGTCAGTGACTGAAGCCAAAGTAAATGATGACGAGTCTTCTAGCAGCACTTGATGACAAGGGAAAACCCACCATTGATGTTCCTTCTGCAAATGGCTATATTAAAGAGGTTAAAGATGAAGGCCAAATCAACCACATGGTGAAAGAAAAGAATCTATCGTTCTAGAGCCATCCATTAAAGAATGTGCAAAAGAGGTTAAGAGCGAAGACAAGGACGTGGTACAAGTTGAGACCGTGGTTCAAGAAGACTTCAAGAACATTTTGCATGTAGCCGTGAATGTTATCAATGACGTTTGCGTTTGTGTTGCTAATTACGAAGTTGAGCATATTGAATGTGTGCTCCCACTGCATTTTTTTGAAGCAAAAGGTCCCAAGGTTGAAGAGTTCCTTCCCAACCTTCGAGAGTAACCGGATTTCTATTTTCAGAGAAAGTTGAATACTCACCCCGATATGTTGATCCTCAACCGATTCAAAACTCGTAGTCGAGTTTTTTTTTAAGCAGGGAAGAGTTGATGGAGTAATGTTCAGCCAGCCACTATTCATGTGAACAATACCAATAGATAAAGACTTGTTTCCTTCTTTTTGTTATTGCTTTTCTAATAAAAAAATTATCATGTAAGCATGTCTCTAATACTAGTAATTATATTTAGAGACTTGCCTAAGTTGGGAGTTTTATTTTTTCAGAAACTTTCCATTCAATGTTTAGGAAAGTTTCCTATTAATTCATTTCAGTTTTAAAAAGCTTATAGCAAGGAAAGATTTGGACTTTCCTTTTAAGTTTCTAGCCAATAATGGAAGGTTTGGTAAGATCTCCCTTCCATAATTATGAAAGCACTATTCTCTATATATATGAATGAATAAGAAAGAAGAAGGTAGACTTGGATAAATCAGAGAATTTGTTACGATTTCTGGTTGGGTCTCTTTGGTTGTGAAACTCAACTGTAGATCTATTCGTTGGTGTTTTCTTGTCTTTTGCTTTCCAACTTCTCTCCTACTTTCTCTCTAAAGTAATTGTAACATTAGTACTATTGTTTGATCATTCAAATATTGTGAGATTGTGAGATTACAACCAGATAAATAAAAGCTGCAACTACCAGTCCCGTTTTCAGATGATAGGAGTTTTTTCAAAATTCATAACTTCTTCATCAATGGTTGAATCGACTTCATATTCGAGTATGTGTTCAAGCATATCCTAAAGTTCATTCATTCCCCCAAAGTTTGAATTTATTCCAACGGCCAGATCTTCAAATAAGTTTATTTTTCCACATTATATCAATTCTGGTTTTGCTAATTCTTTAAGAATTCGATTGGGCTGGTTGTAAAGATCCCCCTTCGCAAGAATTAGGGTGAAATTGATTTGTAACTTTGGCCTTGCCATCACAATGAGAACGAAATTTTTCATCAAATGGAAGTATGTAAAAAGCACAATAAACACATCCATTCACTTTTCACACCCCACCCCACCCCACCCCCCCCCCACCCCCCACCCCCCCACCCCCTCTCTCTCCCGCCTCCCCCCTCCCCAAACAACTAATTAAAACCCTCAATCATTGCATAACAAACTCTTCTAGCCAAAATACCAAAGGACAGCTTTATAAACTAAATAAAACTCTTTCCTACCAATAGCCCATTTCCTAAGATATCTATCTATTGTACAAACATATCATATCATCCAATTGACTTGAAACTCCAGGAATAAGTAGAAGACTCACATATATTTACTCCAGTTAAAGGTCATCTCAACCGGATGGTTCAACAATGAATATGAAGAATCGAAGGTGCTGCAACGCCTCTGTTTCAATGTTGGTGTCACTAGTTTTCTTGGTCATTGATTGTCTCCTTCTATCCAGTTGACCTATTCCCCGCGACCCTGAACACTTCAAAACAGAAGCCATTCCTGTGTCCAACAAATTTGGACATGGATTCCAAAACCAACACACCACCATGACACAACCATACACAATCCATGCTTATTACATGTACCAATAAGTAGTAAAATCACTTATATGTTTTATGAGATAAGTAATATAAAAGAATAACTATAGACACTCCCCAAACTAAACATAATGGGGAAAGACAACACAAGTAACTTAATTATAGATACACATGTAAATGATTTGATCCATTCTGTAACACTAAAAGAATAGTCCAGCCTTGTTTCTTCTTACATTCAACATAAAACTTAGAAGAATTATTTACTTCACTATATCATATGATTCTTTTTCTTTATCTTCTTTTCACTTAAGCACTGGACTAAAGAAAGAAGGAAAGAAAGAAAGAGAGACTTCCTATATTTTACGCACCATACAAAACTGTACAGATATTACAACAGATAACAATAAAATCCTATAATCCGCATTTCTAACATGCACGAATACAGCAATCATAGGATAACTTCCGTCGAGAGTTATTTAGTGTGGCCGAGGAGGAACTGAAGCAAGAATATGCAACTTGTTTGCTTCCTTGATAAGAGCCCACCAAAAAAGGACCCCTTTTTCCTTATAAGTAGGAAAACATGTCGGGGCAAGTTTTAACCCCAAAAATGTATCTTCTACCAAGTACCCAAACAGTGTCATTAAAGGTGCCCAACAAATATGCTTGACATGCAATGTAAGACAAGGCGTGCACTCCTGAGAGAAGTAAGGTGTAATTTTAGAAGAAAAAAAAATAAAAATTTTCTCAGCCTGCACAGGTTACAGCCATGCAAAAAAAGCTAAAAAAATCCCCAAAAAAAAAAAAAGAGTAAATAAATAATTGGCACAACCAGGGAAGCCCCTGAGGCTACCATGCTTGAACAGGGCCTGCAACTGTTGATTTTGACATGACAGCAGGGTCTTCCACATCATACAAGCAATCTATGGCATAAAAATAAGAAAACCTGGGAGGACAAGAAGAAGAAGAAGAAAACAAAAACCCAATTACGAGGAAAAAGAAGATGCAAAAGGGGGACTGGGGGTAGAGTACTTGAGCAAGAGCTGCACAAACGAAGAAAAAACATTAAGAGTTGAGAAAGATTAGAATAACTAAAGGACAAAGGGTAGGCCAAAAATCACATTGGGAGAAATACTGAAAAGAGATAAGGATACCCTCAGGTTAACAACTACCATGACCTTTGATAGAGTTGAATGGCAAAATAGGATTCGAGGGCAGATCCCATTTAGTTGGGACAAGGCTTTGCTGATTTGATGAGTTGTAAAAGGAGAGCAAAAAGAAGAAGAACAAGAGAAGGAAAGGGAAAATAGAAAGAAAGAAAAGCTATCCCTGGTCAATATAACTTCTTTTCTTTTCTTTTCTTTTCTTTTCTTATGTTTAGAGAAAAGCTATCCCTGGTCAATATAACTTCTTTTCTTTTCTTTTCTTTTCTTATGTTTAGAGCACAACATAGATCCCAAACAAAGAAAAACCAAACCATATAATATATTGAGTTACTAATATACCCCTTCATAACAATTTTGAACAACTCATGTACACAAGGAAAAACCTTGCCAAGAGCATTCAAGGCCAACTTCAGTGAGACATGACTTTACTGAACCTTAAGCCTCACCGATAGTGCACGGAGTTGCAGCCAGGCACTCAACTTAGTAGAGTAGTACACCTAGGTCAAGCAAGGCCCAGGGTCTGTAATCATTAATGAACTGCACCCAACTTACCCAATAACAATACCTGTAAAGCTAATGTGGACCCGGGGTCAAGAAAAACTCGATTGGGTCCACTATAAACCAACCAAAGTAATAGGAACATAAAATATGAAGTGCAACAGCAAATTGGTAATAAACAGAAATCGGATATAATGGAAGTTAAAGGGAAGAGGATATGAGGGAATTTGATTTAATGAAGAAGGGTAAAGTAGGAATCAAATGTAAAAGAATGGATATGATAGAATTTCTAAGTAAGATAGGGGTATTTCAGGAAGATGGTTTTAATGACAAATAATAAAATACCAAAACAAACCATCGTGACCTGAAGGTTGTCTTCAACCTCCAGCAAAACAGAAACGGTAAAACTTGAAATTTTTGAGTGGAATATCTCACTCATACGAAGGTCTTTCAAGATGGGAATTGGAGAGGAAGATCACAACTAATAACCCTCTGAAAATCAGGTAGCAACAGACCCAAACGAACAATAATGAACTAGAATAAATTCCCTGAATTCAAAGCTGGCGGTAGGACTGAATGGGGTATGTTGCACATTTTGAATCTCACTATGAGGGGTGTTTCTGGTCATGGGCTCTGAGGATTCAATTCGTTTATGTAAGGGAAGGCCACAACCAGAATCTAAGGGTGATTGTATGAGAGAAGTGAGAGATTGATAGACTTTCGGTGGAGTTGGGATTGATGGCCAGAACAGAGGATTAGAAAGAAAAGCAAAGAGGGACAGAGAGAAGAAGAGAAATCAGAGAGAAAGGAAGAGAAAACCTACCCACAGATTGGTAGGGGGAGGATGGCTTCCACAGCAATGGGGAAGGGGAAAGAGTTGCCGACGGGAAAGGGGTTCCGTACCTAAGAGAAAGAGACGGCGAGATCGAGAGAAAGAAAGAGAGGGAGAGCAAACAGCTCTGCCCGTAGGCACTCAAACAACTTCAATTCTCTACTATTCATCATTTCATTTATCATTGATAAAAGGCCTCTAAATAGGCTTTACAACCTAATCACCTACTAAATAAAAAAAATTAAAAAAAAAAGGAAAAATATCTGCCACATCCCCTGTAGTTTATCGTAATCTCACCCACCCGCCATCGTTTGCAATAATATTCCTAACAGCCCCTACTTTTGAAAAGTTGTATCCATCAGACCCCCTCCTTTAAGATATGTCCCTCAATCAATGACGTCGTACCATTTTAATTTAATAAATGGCAGAGCTACCCTTCTCGTTTAATTTTATAAAACTTAAAATTTTATTTTCTTTATTCCATATTCGATATTAGATAAAAATTTATTTCTTTATCAATCTCAGAGGAAATTGTCCAACCAAATATTACATTATTACTAACTCACTCCAGCCACGGATCCGGCTAAGACTCCGGATCCGGCAAAGCCGACGGCATCCTTCTTGCTCTCTCACCCTCTCTTCTCTCTACTCAATCATCCCTTTCTTCGCAATTCACTCTCGCTCTCCCACCCACTCAGTTCTTCTGTTTGATGATTTCCAAGCTCTATATGTTTTTCTGCTCGTGATTTCTGATTAGAACCGACAGAATAGGTTAGGTTCTGGTCTTTGTTTTCTTCTATTTCTCATTACCTAAACGCCATCATGTGGGTCATCAGATCCACTACAGCGTTTCTTATCTCGTTTTTTTCATCCCACCACCACCCCCCTCCTCTTCCCTGCGCAGTCTCGTAGGCACCATCGGTTGGATCAGGTAGCCGCCGCAGTGCACAAATTCCAGAAAATTGATCTTCATAGAGAGTTTCATGAAATTTCCAGTTATTTTCTTCTATCTATTTCACTGCTACAATTGAGTTACAGCTCCTGCCATCTCTAAAAGCCAATCGACCATCTCATTCTTCTTCTCCTTCTTCAGCTCGTTCCTTCTCAGTTGCTACCGCCGCCGTTTCGGCTGTTTTTTTTTTTTTTTTTTTTTTTGGTAAACGTTTCTGCTGTGTCAGAAATAGTAAAAAAAAATTTCAACCATCCCAAAACGGATCAAATGGCACAGAACCTTCTTCAACTGCTTTATTTAACAAATAGATCACATCCACAAGAGCCAAATCCACCGCAGAACATTCAACCATCTGCCTCAAAATCCTATCACAAGGCTCAATAGCTGAACCAATGCCTCTCTAATGGAAACCGAGGAGAAATACAAGAAGGAGGCGATGAAGCAAACCCTGGAGGAGTGGCCACTGAGAAAAGACAAGTGATCGACAGAAACCGTCAAGTGCATTCCCTTGTTATAGACTGGACGAGGCCGACAAATAAGATACTTGATGATCCCGATCAAGACAAGATCGAGCAGAGAACTGAGGAAGAGACCGATGATGATGGAGCGGAGGTGATGGGATGGAGGGGAAAAGAATAGGGCAACTGGAATGGGGAACCAGAAGCGGCCGTCGCCGGAGATTTCTAGGGATTTGAAAACGGAACGAGGGAATGGCTGGCATATCGTGTGGATGTTCAGCAACCAGGCTGAGTCTAGCTCAATCAGACGACGAGCGAAGGAGTGAGATTTGGGTTCAGTAGTATGGTGGTCTTGGGTGGCTCTGGTTCTTCTCCCCCTCCCATGATTAGGAACTTGGCTTTCATCACAGGAACAATAAAAAAAATCACAAAAAGAAAATAAGAAAACAAATCACAAAAAGGAAATATAAAAATGAAATTAAAAAGTTTTGAGGGTAAAAAAGTCTTTTTAGCATCTAAACAAGATTTGGGTGTCTTCAGGGGGTGTTAGGGATATTATTGCAAACGATGGCGGGTGGGTGAGATTACGATAAGTTACAGGGGGTGCGGCAGATATTTTCCCAAAAAAAAACTACTTCACTAAATGAAACAAGATAATTAAAGAAAGATTTTCTAACTAATCTAAAATTCCTAAACTAAAGGGTAAGGTTTATCCTTTTTTACATAGAAAGAAATAAATGACTACATCAATTACAAAGTTTCCCAACTAAATTTAAACCCTAAAAAAATATTCCTATCCGACAGATCCCAGCTTACATCAAAAGCCTACTATGTTTCAAAATTTTAAATATTGTTATTTTCCTGTATTACCTGTCTACAATCATTCTATCTTCCAACATAAACTCCATTACAAAAAGGGAAAAGCTCCCTTTATATAGACCCATTTTGGAAGAGTTCCCAAAACGGTTCACCATTTTGAGCCACGTTGACAGATGATGTGGCAATTCTGAGCATTGGATTGAGAGTACATCGCCTAGATTAGCTATCCCAAAGCGTAATTCAATCAAATACCCTCCCATACATTGGCATGCATCCCTATGTACATCCATGCAAGTTTACAGTACTCTGACCGCTACTATGCACTCTCCCACAATCCTGGACTTTTTCCACTTGAAAACTACAACAAAGTTGAAACTTAACATATGTGCCAAGGGACCTAGAAGTCTACCTGTCCATAAAATTTGGGCCCTCCAATCTGCACATGGCAGATTTTAGGGCCGTTTAAATAAGGTTTCCTAAGTGAAACTATTTAGAAACCTTTACCCCAAAAAAAAATTATATATATATATATATATATATATATATATATATATATATATATATATGCAGTAGCCTACACCAAAACTATTTATTGAGAAAATTAAGATAAAATAACAATGAAAAAAAAAACAATATCAAGGGACAAAATGACAATTCAAATCACAAAGCAGAACAAAACAAATAGTAGAAGTGAAACAAAATTTGATGTTACAATTCAAAGCCAGATTAAGAATAGTTTGCAGCAATTGATAACCACCAGAAAAAATAAAAAGTAATTAACATTCCAAGGAAATAGATCAATATGTACAAGCAAGCAACACTCCAGACATATTCCAAGATATAGTTTCATGGGAAAGAAAGTAAACCTTAACAGACTTTCATAAAAGGCATACATGATACAACGACCAAAGATGAGAAAAAAGAAAAGAGGCACAATACCTTCGGTCTTTTGTAATGTGTTGTTATAATATCTATAGTTAAAAATGACATTTCCAGCTCTCAACCTAACCAGTTCAAAGGGGAAAATAAGTTAAGAAACATCCCAATAGACACAAAAACTCCTGAGATCACCGAAGAAAATTTCAACAAACTAAAAGCATATACAATGAAATAAAGAACTGATATTTGTTTCACATTTGAGGAAACAATTGAATTCCTGAACATTGTAAGTATCATGAACTAGTTGTGTGAACCCTTACTAGCACCACTTTCCCAAATTCCTTTTCCATACCTGTGTCACTCTGCCGATTGTTCAAAGCACCACGATGACACAACAAAGCTTTATAGATGGAATCAAGGTCAGTTACCTAGAACTGCAAATTTTAGGCCCATCGCTAAATATTGGACTAGCATCTACAATTAATCAAAATTAATACCAATGGCATTTTGATGCAACTACGGTTCTGGACCAGTTTGGAATCAGCTTGGAGATTGAAGGCCACAAAGAACTGGGACCCAAATCTTACTTTGGGACATTAGGATATTAGGGATAAATTAAGGAATTTCTTTCTTTCCTTTATTTGAGCTTTATCTTGTAATCCCCTCTTTTGGAGAAGTCTAGATAGCATAGGAGTAACTTGCTTTAGTTGCTATTTTTTCTTTAAATATATGTAACCTGCAATCAAGAAGACAGATTTGGAGAATGGAATATTGAGTTATTGATTTGATGTGCATGCGGCTGAAGTTGGAGTGCATCTCTGATCTCTCCCTCTTCTCTCCCTCTCCTCTCTCCTTCTCTGATGAACCTGATCTTTTTTCTATCAGGTAGTAATCTTCTTGTTTCTCCTATTTCCTGTTACCCAGCAGATTTCCTTCTCTGTTAACAGAACCTACAGTTCCTCATATAACAGGTTAAATTTCCATCGTCCCCTTCCTGTTCCCAATCAGATTCAGGATTTAGATTTGCTATCCTAGGGCAACCTAGGTCCCAGATTCTTGGCCCCAGACCTTGCTGAAGCTAAGAGTTTTGAACTGAAGAGCAGTCCTGGTTCTTCCTCTTCCACCACATTTAATTTCAGGAACTTGCTTCTTAAGATATCACCAGGGCTTGGGTCTTAATGGTTTGGAATCAACAGATGAAGGGATTACGAACTTGCCTCTGAAATTTTCTGGGTTTTGGAGGTCTGATTGAGTGGCTGTATCTATTTGAAGAGAAGCCTTCTTCCGTTGCTGGTTCCTGGTTTCACGAAATGTTGAAGAAGACCTTCTATTATGAAATTACATAAGAGCCCTTCATAGTTTAACATTAGTTCTGTTTAGGCCTATCCCCATTGTGTTTTTTCCAGATTTACCGCTTTACTTAAAAACTGCTTCCAGCTTCGTCCTTCTTTTAAGTTATTCCTCCTTTGTCCCAAGGGTCTGTTTGCCTTGCTCAAAGCAGCAGCAATGGTTCAAAATAAAAACTGCCACTTCTTGTTCCATTCGAGTTATTTATTAGTCGGGTGGGCCTATAGCATTCTCAAATGGGGTTATCCCAACCCGGGACCGCATCACAGTTACAAAGCAATGATTGACAATACTTAAAATACAATATACACAGCAAACAGAACAAACGATGGCTTTCAAGCAGGAGGGCGCTAGTGCACCCTTCTGCTTCACCAACTGGGAAGAGTTCTTTCAGAGAAGACTTGCACAGTCAAAGGATAAGGATAATTCAACATATTTTGCTGTTTGGTTTCTCTTTTCCTCGGTGATTCCCGTGCTCTATGGGAGGAATGCCACTACTGAGGGAGAGATTTAGCAAATTTTAGTCACCGGGGAGCGCGCATTGGTGGCGCCTTGGAACTGCCTTGTCAACATGACAACCTTGGTCTCCATTGAACCAATACAATCAAACCCATAAAGCTTGAAAACCTTAATAACAGAATACCCAAAAAAGGGAACACCATCGAACCCCCCCCCCCCCACCACCAAAAAAAAAAAAAAAAAAGAGAGAGAGAGAGAAAATAATTTAGGATAATACGGAAGAATACAAGCTAATCTATTTTGGATTACAAGCAAACTATATTCTAGGACAAAAGGATGAGTCAAGGAACATCTCCTTTCAAATTTGGAAACATTTGAACCCTTCACCCCTTATTCAAATATACAGTGGAGGATTGGTGAGGGGAAGAGGTGCCGGAAAAGTTGGAAGGCTTTAACTTTTTAAAGAAATGGCCGAATGTCAAAGGAAAAGTAAAAGTATAAGACTTTGGACAGATAGAGGAAACAAAAAAAGAGGCCAGTAGGAGAGAGTGAATTTATGAAGATAGTAGAGACCTTACCTAAAACAAGTTAAAGGAGAAGGCAAAGCTTGAGGAGGAGGATATGAACTGGAACAGAAATGAAGGCATAAATGGAACTATAATCGTCCCAAAAGTTTTCCCAAGATAGCCAAGGCAACAAATAAAAGAAGTTTGCTATCAAGGTGTAGGGGATCCAAACCATTAAGAATATGGAGGTTGTCAAGATTATATTTGTAGAATATTTTTAAAATCTGGTGACGTTAACCCAAAAGGTATGGTACAAGTAGAAGGACCAGACATGGGAACAAATACAAATGCAATCTTTGGAAAGGGCCTTTGTTCTTTCTTTGTAGGAAAGGAAGAGGAAATAAAAAACAGCTTTTTAAAGAATGTAGCTGTTTATTCTTGTACATATTAATTTGGAATCAAAATGCCAACGAGAATCTGCTTCCTTTTCACCAATGCACCCTGAGTTGGAGAGATAATATCTCAAGAATCTCCCTGGTTCCTTTTGAATAAACTTTGTCAATATCATGTAGAGGCTTGTGATGACACACATATTGGTTTGAAGTCTTTAAGAAAAAATGAATCAGATTTGTTGGGAATGAGGGCATTGAGAGTCAAATTTACTCTGTTTTTTAGTAACTCCATCTACCTTGTCAATGCTTCAGCCAACCACCCTGGAGCAAGACTTCGCAATAGAGGGAGCATTTGATTCTTTAACCCTGGTTTCCACTAAATAAAACACATAAGGAAATATGGAGCTTCTTGATTATACCTGTCGACTTTTAAAGACACCACTTCAAATTAATTTTCTGCAAAACATTATTGTATGTCCTTTCAAAATATGCTTTGATAGCCACTCCTTTCTCCCTATAATGTAAATGGGAGAATACAGTGTCTCTGGGGTAGTTCAAAATTTGGTGTCTCAGTTTTTCTTAACAGCAATGTACGCTTCCAACATTTCTGTTGAAAGGAGAACCCTATGGGCCGATCTTGGCTCCCTCTCCCTCTCCCTCTCCCTCTCCATTGTCAATTGTCCATAGCAAGGTTTTAAATCTCGGATCTCAACCCCATCTTAGTGAGGTCCGAGATTTCTGAGATTTCGTCGAGATTTCATAAAATTCTCACCGAGACAATGCATCTTTTGAACATATAAAGGTCAAGAATTCTGAGATTTTGAGATCTCAAGAAGGTCGAGATTTCTGAGATCTCGTCGAGATTTGGAACACTGGTCCGTGGGGCATCTTGCACACTTTAATGTGGTGAGGTTTGGTCACAAGAAGTTGGATAGTGTCATTGATCAGAATTCAGTTGGTGAGTTCTCAGGTTGTCTGGATGCTATTAGAATGGATGATCTGAAATGGGCAGGCTTAAAGTTTATTTGGAACAATAGGCGGCTCGGAGATCAAAGTCTCTTGAAAGTTGGATAGAGCCCTAGTAAAAGATAGCTGCCTAGCTTCATTCAGCTCTTCGGAAAACTTGTTTGATTTACTGGGATTTCTGATCACTGCCCTATTCTTCTCTCCATCAGCCCCTATCTTTCCTTTGGCCCCAAACCATTTAAATTCTTTGATATGTGGACTGCTCATGGTGATTTCCAGGGTATCGTGGTATTTGGTCAACTCCTGTTAGGGATACCATCGTCCTCTCATCCGTCTTACATAGAAACTTAAAGAAGTTAAACATGTGCTTAGTGGTTGGCACAAGAGTTCTTTTGGTAACTATCCTTATCTGTCCAGGAATGCAGAAAGGAGCTGAAGGCTACTCAGCCCAGGCTCCAAATTTCCATGGATGATACCACTATTATGGAAGATGAAAAGATTTTATCTTCTAGACTGGTCGATCTGATAGCTCAGGAAGAAAGTTTTTTCAAGCAGAAATCTCAGATTAATTGGCTTGAGTTGGGGATAGGAATACGGGCCACCTCAATAGGTCTCCTCAAGGCAAATCAGAATAAAAACTCCATTTCTATGTTGCAGGCAAGTGATGGGACCCCTTTGTTGAATGTTAGCAGTATCAAAAAGGAAGCTGAATCTTATTTTTCTAACAATTTTTTTGTCTAAATCATCTTCCTCATAGTTCAAAATCAAGACAAGATCTCGCCGAGATCTCGAGATTCCCAAACTTCTCAAGCAGGTTGAGATAAGATCTCACATGAGACGAGATCTCGAGATTCTCGACCAGTTCTCGATATTTTTGACAAGTTTTCAACTGATCTCAACATAATATATGAATTATGATTGTATGGTCTACTTGACTACATTGGGTTTTTTGACAATGACAATAAACTAATTAAGTGTTATTATGTTTATTCTTCTCCTAAAATAAAATTTTACTAGCTCATTTGGTCTTCTTTGATCTTCTACTAGTATAACATTATGTAGAATAGCCAATATTACCCTAGGTTTACATCTGAACTTCAGACCGACATTGGGTGTAAACCCAAACAACCACCATGTGTGATTATTTTTACAATTTTACAGTTTAAATGTATTTATATATGCTAAAATAGGGTTTCTCTGTAGTATTGGGCTTTAAAATGGCCATTTTAAGACTGAAACAAACTTTTTAAGCCTTCGCGGCTTTTTTACAGTGTCTCATCGAGATCTCGGAAATCTCGATTTCTCAAAAGGTCGAGACACCCTCGAGACTCTAGATTTTGAACCTTGATCTTCCTCCTCTTGCAAGCATTCTTGATGGGCTAGTGGATAAATTCCTGTCTACTTCTCAAGAGGCTTCTTTAGCCTCCCTCCCCTCTTAGGAAGAGATCCATTTGGCCATGAAAGCTCAGAAGGCCCCGAATCCAGATGGGTATAATCTTGGTTTTTTCTTGGCTATTTGGGACATTGTAAATCTTGATCTTCTTTCGCCTGTGCATAGTTTCTTCTCTTGTCCCTCTCAAATGGGGAGGTTAGCCAATTCTTCTTGTGCTTGATCCCAAAAGTTGAAGGCGCTTGTTCCTTATCTGATTTCATGCCTACCGCCCTTTGCATACCTTATATAAGATCATCGCCAAAGTTCTTGCTCACAAGCTCAAAGGTGTGATGGATGATCTTGTTAGCCCAAATCAGTAAGCCCACATTGCAGGTTGCAATATCATAGATAATATTCTCCTCTGCTCGGACCTTGTCAAGGGATTTGACTAGAAATCTCATCCTTCAGCTACTCTATTAAAGATCAATATTCATAAGGCTTATGATTTTGTTAGATGGGATTTCATTCTTGACTTGTTGGTTAAGATGCAGTTTCCTATGTGATTTATTCAGTGGATCCACGCTTGCATCTCTTCGATCCGGTATTCTGTCCTAATTTATGGGAGTCCGGTGGGGTTCTTTGCCAGCAAAAGGGGCATTAAAGAGATGTCCTATGTCCCCCTCCTTTTTACTCTCATTATGGAGATCCTCTCTAGATCCCTGCAAATTAAAGCAGAGCAAGAATTGATTTCTTCCCTAACTGCAAGTCTCTTCAGTTGACTCAACTTGCCTATGCAGATGATATTATGACCTTTTAATCTTCTCCAAGGTGAATGCAAAATCCATTAGGTCCATTTCTTCGGTTCTTTGCTCCTTTGGTAATATGTCGGGTCTCAGTATCAACAAGCAAAAGTATCTTATCTTCCTTGCTGGGGTAGATGAGCTTCCAAGGAGTCTTTAAGGAGGCTGGCTGGGTTCTCTTCATGTCACTTACTTGGGTCTACCTCTGATCTCTGCTAGCTATCAGCTCATCATTGCTCTGCAATTTTGAATAGTTTTCCTTGGCTTCAGTTATGGAAGGCTAGATTCCTCTCCCATGCAGATTGCCATGAATTTGTTAATTTTGTTTTGCAAAGCTCTCTCTTGTACTAGACCAGTGTTTTTGATCTTCCAAACTCAATCTTCCATAAGATTGAGTCCTTGATGAGCTCTTTTCTCTGGAAGGGACCTGATGACAACAAATTCCTCCACACTATCAACTGAGACTATGTTTGTCTTACTAAAGATGAAGGTGGTTTGGGTCTTAGAAGAGTTAAAGATGTCAACAAAGCCTGCATCCTTAAGTTGGTATGGAGAGTAGCAGCTAAGAAGGATAGCATATGGGTTAACTGAATTTCTGCAAGATACTTAAAGGACTCAATTTGGTCTGCCTCTGGTGGCTATGGAGAAGAATTCTTGAGCAGAGATCCTTGGTCTATGATATTATCAAAACTCACATTGATGATGAGGCCTTGATGCTTTTTTGGCTTGACAACTGGGCCCGTCATGGTGTCTTGATTCATTCTTATGGAGAAAGGATCCATCTTGACTCTGGCCATGACATATTAGCCTCAGTTTCTTCGATCCTTTGTGACAGTCTATGGCGTACAGGTAGGGCTTCCTCTCATAAGCTTTCCCAAGTTTGGGAGCTCTTGATTCTATCCAAAGGATACCTGCTAGGAGCATGATCTGGTGCATTGGAGTTCGACTGCGTCAGGTCAATTTTCTATTCCTTCAGCTGCAGAGCTCGTTCTGGCAAGAGCAGATAAGGTCCCTTGGTTCGATGCTGTTTGGTTTAAGGGTTACTTCCCTTGTCATAGTTTCATTGTGTGGAGAGCTATGACTTCCTCCCTTCCAACGGGAGCCTTGCTTTGTGAGAGGGGTTTGGTCTCTAATTCCAGGTGTTACTTCTGTAAGTTTGCTGAGAAGAACATTCACCACCTATATTCTGCATTCCCTTCTCTTCCCATAACTAGGAAGGTATGCTTCATCGTTGTTGGCCACTTTAAAGGAAAATCAAGTCGCTTGATAGGGAATGGAAGTGGATTCGCCAGGTGTGTTTGAAGGCAAAGATCCTTGTGATACAATGGACAAGTTTGCTTTTTGTGCATTGATCTACCATATATGGATGGAAAGAAATCTCAGATCGTGGAATTCCAAGTCCAAAAATCTCTCCCAAATTTGGGAGGCTATTGTGTTTGACGTTCGAGGGGGGGATGCTGCCTATTATGCAGTCATGCCCCGCCTCTTGTAGAAATAGCTTTGTTATATCCGCTTGGGTTCTGCCTATCCGGATTTAATGTGGATAAGGGTTTGGGTTCGCCTCTTTCTTTAAGTATTTTTGTTTGTGGCTTCTGGGCCTTTTTATTCCAGGGTTATTATTCCTTTCGGATTTTAATATATTATTTATTCACCCAAAAAAAAAAGTTTAGGTTGAACTCACTGTTCGAGGTTTCGGTCGAAACTTCAAGTTTCGACCGAAACAACTCGGTTTCGAGCCTGGGCGAGACGGAACCCAGGCTCGAAACTGATTTACGCATGGTTTCGAACCGAAACCACTGGGTTCGACCAGGTTTCGGTCGAAACCCAGTTTCGACCCATAATAATTTGGTCCAGTGCCTTTTAAGTGTCGAAACCTACTCGAAATCAGTAGGTTTCGATACTTCCTTCCTATTTTTCC